>CAMAOC010000150.1:0-124109 GCA_945859555.1 Megachile ligniseca | reverse complement strand
ACAGTTATAGCGATAATAATAATAATAATAAGGATAATAATAATAGTTATAAGGATATAGACAAGAGGAATAGGGATAATAGTAATAGTAATAAGAATAATAATAACAGTTATAGCGATAATAATAATAATAATAAGGATAATAATAATAGTTATAAGGAGAAAGACAAGAGGAATAGGGATAATAATAATAGTAACAGGAATAATAATAACAGTTATAGCGATAATAATAATAGTATTAAGGATAAAGGCAAGAGTAATACGGACAGTAATAATAGTAACAAGAATAATAATAACAGTTATAGCGATAATAATAATAGTGTTAAGGATAATAATAATAGTTACAAGGATAAAGACAAGAGTAATAGGGATAGTAACAATAGAATAACCATAATAATAACAGTTATAGCGATAATAATAATAGTAATAAGGATAATAATAATAGTTATGAGGATAAAGACAAGGGCAATAGCGATAATAATAATAGTAATAACAATAATAATAACTGTTGCAGCGATAATAGTAATAGTAAAAAGGATTAATAATAATAGTTATATGGATAAAGACAAGAGTAATGCGGATAGAAACAATAGTAATAAGAATAATAATAACAGTTATAGCGATAATAATAATAGTAACAAGAATAATAATAACAGTTATAGCGATAATAATAATAATAACAAGGATAATAATAATAGTTATCAGCAGAAAGACAAAAGGAATAGGGATAATAATAATAGTAACAAGAATAATAGTAACAGTTATAGCGATAATAATAATAATAATAAGGATAATAATAATAGTTATAAGGATAAATACAAGAGGAATAGGGATAATAGTAATAGTAATAAGAATAATAATTACAGTTATAGCGATAATAATAATAGTTATAAGGAGAAAGACAAGAGGAATAGGGGATAATAATAAGAGTAACAAGAATAATAATAACAGTTATAGCGATAATAATAATAGTGTTAAGGATAATAATAATAGTTATAAGGATAAAGACAAGGGCAATAGCGATAATAATAATAGTAATAACAATAATAATAACAGTTGTAGCGATAATAATAATAGTAAAAAGGATTAATAATAATAGTTATATGGATAACGACAAGAGTAATACGGACAGTAATAATAGTAACAAGAATAATAATAACAGTTATAGCGATAATAATAATAGTATTAAGGATAAAGGCAAGAGTAATACGGACAGTAATAATAGTAACAAGAATAATAATAACAGTTATAGCGATAATAATAATAGTGTTAAGGATAATAATAATAGTTACAAGGATAAAGACAAGAGTAATAGGGATAGTAACAATAGAATAACCATAATAATAACAGTTATAGCGATAATAATAATAGTAATAAGGATAATAATAATAGTTATGAGGATAAAGACAAGGGCAATAGCGATAATAATAATAGTAATAACAATAATAATAACTGTTGCAGCGATAATAGTAATAGTAAAAAGGATTAATAATAATAGTTATATGGATAAAGACAAGAGTAATGCGGATAGAAACAATAGTAATAAGAATAATAATAACAGTTATAGCGATAATAATAATAGTAACAAGAATAATAATAACAGTTATAGCGATAATAATAATAATAACAAGGATAATAATAATAGTTATCAGCAGAAAGACAAAAGGAATAGGGATAATAATAATAGTAACAAGAATAATAGTAACAGTTATAGCGATAATAATAATAATAATAAGGATAATAATAATAGTTATAAGGATAAATACAAGAGGAATAGGGATGATAGTAATAGTAATAAGAATAATAATTACAGTTATAGCGATAATAATAATAGTTATAAGGAGAAAGACAAGAGGAATAGGGATAATAATAAGAGTAACAAGAATAATAATAACAGTTATAGCGATAATAATAATAGTGTTAAGGATAATAATAATAGTTATAAGGATAAAGACAAGGGCAATAGCGATAATAATAATAGTAATAACAATAATAATAACAGTTGTAGCGATAATAATAATAGTAAAAAGGATTAATAATAATAGTTATATGGATAACGACAAGAGTAATACGGACAGTAATAATAGTAACAAGAATAATAATAACAGTTATAGCGATAATAATAATAGTAATAAGGATAATAATAATAGTTATGAGGATAAAGACAAGGGCAATAGCGATAATAATAATAGTAATAACAATAATAATAACTGTTGTAGCGATAATAGTAATAGTAAAAAGGATTAACAATAATAGTTATATGGATAAAGACAAGAGTAATGCGGATAGAAACAATAGTAATAAGAATAATAATAACAGTTATAGCGATAATAATAATAGTAACAAGAATAATAATAACAGTTATAGCGATAATAATAATAATAACAAGGATAATAATAATAGTTATCAGCAGAAAGACAAAAGGAATAGGGATAATAATAATAGTAACAAGAATAATAGTAACAGTTATAGCGATAATAATAATAATAATAAGGATAATAATAATAGTTATAAGGATAAATACAAGAGGAATAGGGATAATAGTAATAGTAATAAGAATAATAATTACAGTTATAGCGATAATAATAATAGTGTTAAGGATAATAATAATAGTTATAAGGATAAAGACAAGGGCAATAGCGATAATAATAATAGTAATAACAATAATAATAACAGTTGTAGCGATAATAATAATAGTAAAAAGGATTAATAATAATAGTTATATGGATAACGACAAGAGTAATACGGACAGTAATAATAGTAACAAGAATAATAATAACAGTTATAGCGATAATAATAATAATAATAAGGATAATAATAATAGTTATAAGGATATAGACAAGAGGAATAGGGATAATAGTAATAGTAATAAGAATAATAATAACAGTTATAGCGATAATAATAATAATAATAAGGATAATAATAATAGTTATAAGGAGAAAGACAAGAGGAATAGGGATAATAATAATAGTAACAGGAATAATAATAACAGTTATAGCGATAATAATAATAGTATTAAGGATAAAGGCAAGAGTAATACGGACAGTAATAATAGTAACAAGAATAATAATAACAGTTATAGCGATAATAATAATAGTGTTAAGGATAATAATAATAGTTACAAGGATAAAGACAAGAGTAATAGGGATAGTAACAATAGAATAACCATAATAATAACAGTTATAGCGATAATAATAATAGTAATAAGGATAATAATAATAGTTATGAGGATAAAGACAAGGGCAATAGCGATAATAATAATAGTAATAACAATAATAATAACTGTTGCAGCGATAATAGTAATAGTAAAAAAGGATTAATAATAATAGTTATATGGATAAAGACAAGAGTAATGCGGATAGAAACAATAGTAATAAGAATAATAATAACAGTTATAGCGATAATAATAATAGTAACAAGAATAATAATAACAGTTATAGCGATAATAATAATAATAACAAGGATAATAATAATAGTTATCAGCAGAAAGACAAAAGGAATAGGGATAATAATAATAGTAACAAGAATAATAGTAACAGTTATAGCGATAATAATAATAATAATAAGGATAATAATAATAGTTATAAGGATAAATACAAGAGGAATAGGGATAATAGTAATAGTAATAAGAATAATAATTACAGTTATAGCGATAATAATAATAGTTATAAGGAGAAAGACAAGAGGAATAGGGATAATAATAAGAGTAACAAGAATAATAATAACAGTTATAGCGATAATAATAATAGTGTTAAGGATAATAATAATAGTTATAAGGATAAAGACAAGGGCAATAGCGATAATAATAATAGTAATAACAATAATAATAACAGTTGTAGCGATAATAATAATAGTAAAAAGGATTAATAATAATAGTTATATGGATAACGACAAGAGTAATACGGACAGTAATAATAGTAACAAGAATAATAATAACAGTTATAGCGATAATAATAATAGTAATAAGGATAATAATAATAGTTATAAGGATATAGACAAGAGGAATAGGGATAATAGTAATAGTAATAAGAATAATAATTACAGTTATAGCGATAATAATAATAGTTATAAGGAGAAAGACAAGAGGAATAGGGATAATAATAAGAGTAACAAGAATAATAATAACAGTTATAGCGATAATAATAATAGTGTTAAGGATAATAATAATAGTTATAAGGATAAAGACAAGAGTAATAGGGATAGTAACAATAGAATAACCATAATAATAACAGTTATAGCGATAATAATAATAGTAATAAGGATAATAATAATAGTTATAAGGATATAGACAAGAGGAATAGGGATAATAGTAATAGTAATAAGAATAATAATAACAGTAATAGCGATAATAATAATAATAATAAGGATAATAATAATAGTTATAAGGAGAAAGACAAGAGGAATAGGGATAATAATAATAGTAACAAGAATAATAATAACAGTTATAGCGATAATAATAATAGTATTAAGGATAATAATAACAGTTATAGCGATAATAATAATAATAATAAGGATAATAATAATAGTTATAAGGATAAATACAAGAGGAATAGGGATAATAGTAATAGTAATAAGAATAATAATAACAGTTATAGCGATAATAATAATAGTTATAAGGAGAAAGACAAGAGGTATAGGGATAATAATAATAGTAACAAGAATAATAATAACAGTTATAGCGATGATAATAATAATAATAAGGATAATAATAATAGTTATAAGGAGAAAGACAAGAGGAATAGGGATAATAATAATAGTAACAAGAATAATAATAACAGTTATAGCGATAATAATAATAGTATTAAGGATAAAGGCAAGAGTAATACGGACAGTAATAATAGTAACAAGAATAATAATAACAGTTATAGCGATAATAATAATAGTGTTAAGGATAATAATAATAGTTATAAGGATAAAGACAAGAGTAATAGGGATAGTAACAATAGAATAACCATAATAATAACAGTTATAGCGATAATAATAATAGTATTAAGGATAATAAAAACAGTTATAGCGATAATAATAATAGTAATAAGGATAATAGTAATAGTTATAAGGATAAAGACAAGGGCAATAGCGATAATAATAATAGTAATAACAATAATAATAACAGTTGTAGCGATAATAATAATAGTAAAAAGGATTAATAATAATAGTTATATGGATAAAGACAACAGTAATACGGATAGTAACAACAGTAATAAGAATAATAATAACAGTTATAGCGATAATAATAATAGTAATAATAAGGATAATAATAATAGTTATATGGATAAAGACAAGAGTAATGCGGATAGTAACAATAGTAATAAGAATAATAATAACAGTTATAGCGATAATAATAATAGTAACACGAATAATAATAACAGTTGTAGCGATAATAATAATAATAATAATAAGGATAATAATAATAGTTATAAGGATAAAGACAAGAGTAATAGGGATAGTAACAATAGAATAACCATAATAATAACAGTTATAGCGATAATAATAATAGTAATAAGGATAATAATAATAGTTATAAGGATAAAGACAAGGGCAATAGCGATAATAATAATACTAATAGCAATAATAATAACAGTTGTAGCGATAATAATAATAGTAAAAAGTATTAATAATAACAGTTATAGCGATAATAATAATAATAATAAGGATAATAATAATAGTTATAAGGAGAAAGACAAAAGGAATAGGGATAATAATAATAGTAACAAGAATAATAGTAACAGTTATAGCGATAATAATAATAATAATAATAAGGATAATAATAATAGTTATAAGGATAAATACAAGAGGAATAGGGATAATAGTAATAGTAATAAGAATAATAATAACAGTTATAGCGATAATAATAATAGTTATTAGGAGAAAGACAAGAGGAATACGGATAATAATAATAGTAACAACAATAATAAGAACAGTTATATCGATAATAATAATAATAATAACTATAATAATAATAGTTATAAGGATAAAGACAAGGCCAATAGGGATAATAATAATAGTAATAAGAATAATAATAACAGTTATTAGCGATAATAATAATAGTTATAAGGATAAAGACAAGAGTAATAGGGATAGTAACAATAGAATAACCATAATAATAACAGTTATAGCGATAATAATAATAGTAATAAGGATAATAATAATAGTTATAACGAGAAAGACAAGAGGAATAGGGATAATAATAATAGTAACAAGAATAATAATAACAGTAATAAGGATAATAATAACAGGTATAGCGATAATAATAATAGTATTAAGGATAAAGGCAAGAGTAATACGGACAGTAATAATAGTAACAAGAATAATAATAACAGTTATAGCGATAATAATAATAGTAATAAGGATAATAATAATAGTTATAAGGATATAGACAAGAGGAATAGCGATAATAGTAATAGTAATAAGAATAATAATAACAGTTATAGCGATAATAATAATAATAATAAGGATAATAATAACAGTTATAGCGATAATAATAATAGTTATAAGGAGAAAGACAAGAGGAATAGGGATAGTAACAATAGAATAACCATAATAATAACAGTTATAGCGATAATAATAATAGTATTAAGGATAATAAAAACAGTTATAGCGATAATAATAATAGTAATAAGGATAATAGTAATAGTTATAAGGATAAAGACAAGGGCAATAGCGATAATAATAATAGTAATAACAATAATAATAACAGTTGTAGCGATAATAATAATAGTAAAAAGGATTAATAATAATAGTTATATGGATAAAGACAACAGTAATACGGATAGTAACAACAGTAATAAGAATAATAATAACAGTTATAGCGATAATAATAATAGTAATAATAAGGATAATAATAATAGTTATATGGATAAAGACAAGAGTAATGCGGATAGTAACAATAGTAATAAGAATAATAATAACAGTTATAGCGATAATAATAATAGTAACACGAATAATAATAACAGTTGTAGCGATAATAATAATAATAATAAGGATAATAATAATAGTTATAAGGATAAAGACAAGAGTAATAGGGATAGTAACAATAGAATAACCATAATAATAACAGTTATAGCGATAATAATAATAGTAATAAGGATAATAATAATAGTTATAAGGATAAAGACAAGGGCAATAGCGATAATAATAATACTAATAGCAATAATAATAACAGTTGTAGCGATAATAATAATAGTAAAAAGTATTAATAATAACAGTTATAGCGATAATAATAATAATAATAAGGATAATAATAATAGTTATAAGGAGAAAGACAAAAGGAATAGGGATAATAATAATAGTAACAAGAATAATAGTAACAGTTATAGCGATAATAATAATAATAATAATAAGGATAATAATAATAGTTATAAGGATAAATACAAGAGGAATAGGGATAATAGTAATAGTAATAAGAATAAAAATAACAGTTATAGCGATAATATTAATAGTTATTAGGAGAAAGACAAGAGGAATACGGATAATAATAATAGTAACAAGAATAATAAGAACAGTTATAGCGATAATAATAATAATAATAAGGATAATAATAATAGTTATAAGGATAAAGACAAGGCCAATAGGGATAATAATAATAGTAATAAGAATAATAATAACAGTTATTAGCGATAATAATAATAGTTATAAGGATAAAGACAAGAGTAATAGGGATAGTAACAATAGAATAACCATAATAATAACAGTTATAGCGATAATAATAATAGTAATAAGGATAATAATAATAGTTATAAGGATATAGACAAGAGGAATAGGGATAATAGTAATAGTAATAAGAATAATAATAACAGTAATAGCGATAATAATAATAATAATAAGGATAATAATAATAGTTATAAGGAGAAAGACAAGAGGAATAGGGATAATAATAATAGTAACAAGAATAATAATAACAGTTATAGCGATAATAATAATAGTATTAAGGATAATAATAACAGTTATAGCGATAATAATAATAATAATAAGGATAATAATAATAGTTATAAGGATAAATACAAGAGGAATAGGGATAATAGTAATAGTAATAAGAATAATAATAACAGTTATAGCGATAATAATAATAGTTATAAGGAGAAAGACAAGAGGAATAGGGATAATAATAATAGTAACAAGAATAATAATAACAGTTATAGCGATGATAATAATAATAATAAGGATAATAATAATAGTTATAAGGAGAAAGACAAGAGGAATAGGGATAATAATAATAGTAACAAGAATAATAGTAACAGTTATAGCGATAATAATAATAATAATAAGGATAATAATAATAGTTATAAGGATAAATAGAAGAGGAATAGGGATAATAGTAATAGTAATAACAATAATAATAACAGTTATAGCGATAATAATAATAGTTATAAGGAGAAAGACAAGAGGAATAGGGATAATAATAATAGTAATAACAATAATAATAACAGTTGTAGCGATAATAATAATTGTAAAAAGGATTAATAATAATAGTTATATGGATAAAGACAAGAGTAATACGGATAGTAACAATAGTAATAAGAATAATAATAACAGTTATAGCGATAATAATAATAGTAATAAGGATAATAATAATAGTTATAAGGATATTGACAAGAGGAATAGGGATAATAGTAATAGTAATAAGAATAATAATAACAGTTATAGCGATAATAATAATAGTAATAAGGATAATAATAATAGTTATAAGGAAAAAGACAAAAGGAATAGGGATAATAATAATAGTAACAAGAATAATAGTAACAGTTATAGCGATAATAATAATAATAATAATAAGGATAATAATAATAGTTATAAGGATAAATACAAGAGGAATAGGGATAATAGTAATAGTAATAAGAATAATAATAACAGTTATAGCGATAATAGTAATAGTTATAAGGAGAAAGACAAGAGGAATACGGATAATAATAATAGTAACAAGAATAATAAGAACAGTTATAGCGATAATAATAATAATAATAAGGATAATAATAATAGTTATAAGGATAAAGACAAGGCCAATAGGGATAATAATAATAGTAATAAGAATAATAATAACAGTTATAGCGATAATAATAATAGTTATAAGGAGAAAGACAAGAGGAATACGGATAATAATAATAGTAACAAGAATAATAAGAACAGTTATAGCGATAATAATAATAATAATAAGGATAATAATAATAGTTATAAGGATAAAGACAAGGCCAATAGGGATAATAATAATAGTTATAAGGATAAAGACAAGAGTAATAGGGATAGTAACAATAGAATAACCATAATAATAACAGTTATAGCGATAATAATAATAGTAATAAGGATAATAATAATAGTTATAACGAGAAAGACAAGAGGAATAGGGATAATAATAATAGTAACAAGAATAATAATAACAGTAATAAGGATAATAATAACAGGTATAGCGATAATAATAATAGTATTAAGGATAAAGGCAAGAGTAATACGGACAGTAATAATAGTAACAAGAATAATAATAACAGTTATAGCGATAATAATAATAGTAATAAGGATAATAATAATAGTTATAGCGATAATAATAATAGTTATAAGGAGAAAGACAAGAGGAATAGGGATAATAATAATAGTAACAAGAATAATAATAACAGTTATAGCGATAATAATAATAGTATTAAGGATAATAATAACAGTTATAGCGATAATAATAATAATAATAAGGATAATAATAATAGTAATAAGGAGAAAGACAAAAGGAATAGGGATAATAATAATAGTAACAAGGATAATAATAACAGTTATAGCGGTAATAATAATAGTATTAAGGATAAAGGCAAGAGTAATACGGACAGTAATAATAGTAACAAGAATAATAATAACAGTTATAGCGATAATAATAATAGTAATAAGGATAATAATAATAGTTATAAGGATATAGACAAGAGGAATAGGGATAATAGTATTAGTAATAAGAATAATAATAACAGTTATAGCGATAATAATAATAATAATAAGGATAATAATAATAGTTATAAGGAGAAAGACAAGAGGAATAGGGATAATAATAATAGTAACAAGAATAATAATAACAGTTATAGCGATGATAATAATAATAATAAGGATAATAATAATAGTTATAAGGAGAAAGACAAGAGGAATAGGGATAATAATAATAGTAACAAGAATAATAGTAACAGTTATAGCGATAATAATAATAATAATAAGGATAATAATAATAGTTAAACGGATAAATACAAGAGGAATAGGGATAATAATAATAGTAACAAGAATAATAAGAACAGTTATAGCGATAATAATAATAGTAATAAGGATAATAATAATAGTTATAAGGATAAAGACAAGGCCAATAGGGATAATAATAATAGTAATAACAATAATAATAACAGTTATAGCGATAATAATAATAGTTATAAGGAGAAAGACAAGAGGAATAGGGATAATAATAATAGTAATAACAATAATAATAACAGTTGTAGCGATAATAATAATTGTAAAAAGGATTAATAATAATAGTTATATGGATAAAGACAAGAGTAATACGGATAGTAACAATAGTAATAAGAATAATAATAACAGTTATAGCGATAATAATAATAGTAATAAGGATAATAATAATAGTTATAAGGATATTGACAAGAGGAATAGGGATAATAGTAATAGTAATAAGAATAATAATAACAGTTATAGCGATAATAATAATAGTAATAAGGATAATAATAATAGTTATAAGGAAAAAGACAAAAGGAATAGGGATAATAATAATAGTAACAAGAATAATAGTAACAGTTATAGCGATAATAATAATAATAATAATAAGGATAATAATAATAGTTATAAGGATAAATACAAGAGGAATAGGGATAATAGTAATAGTAATAAGAATAATAATAACAGTTATAGCGATAATAGTAATAGTTATAAGGAGAAAGACAAGAGGAATACGGATAATAATAATAGTAACAAGAATAATAAGAACAGTTATAGCGATAATAATAATAATAATAAGGATAATAATAATAGTTATAAGGATAAAGACAAGGCCAATAGGGATAATAATAATAGTAATAAGAATAATAATAACAGTTATAGCGATAATAATAATAGTTATAAGGAGAAAGACAAGAGGAATACGGATAATAATAATAGTAACAAGAATAATAAGAACAGTTATAGCGATAATAATAATAATAATAAGGATAATAATAATAGTTATAAGGATAAAGACAAGGCCAATAGGGATAATAATAATAGTTATAAGGATAAAGACAAGAGTAATAGGCATAGTAACAATAGAATAACCATAATAATAACAGTTATAGCGATAATAATAATAGTAATAAGGATAATAATAATAGTTATAACGAGAAAGACAAGAGGAATAGGGATAATAATAATAGTAACAAGAATAATAATAACAGTAATAAGGATAATAATAACAGGTATAGCGATAATAATAATAGTATTAAGGATAAAGGCAAGAGTAATACGGACAGTAATAATAGTAACAAGAATAATAATAACAGTTATAGCGATAATAATAATAGTTATAAGGATATAGACAAGAGGAATAGGGATAATAGTAATAGTAATAAGAATAATAATAACAGTTATAGCGATAATAATAATAATAATAAGGATAATAATAACAGTTATAGCGATAATAATAATAGTAATAAGGATAATAATAATAGTTATAAGGATAAATACAAGAGGAATAGGGATAATAGTAATAGTAATAAGAATAATAATAACAGTTATAGCGATAATATTAATAGTTATTAGGAGAAAGACAAGAGGAATACGGATAATAATAATAGTAACAAGAATAATAAGAACAGTTATAGCGATAATAATAATAATAATAAGGATAATAATAATAGTTATAAGGATAAAGACAAGGCCAATAGGGATAATAATAATAGTAATAAGAATAATAATAACAGTTATTAGCGATAATAATAATAGTTATAAGGATAAAGACAAGAGTAATAGGGATAGTAACAATAGAATAACCATAATAATAACAGTTATAGCGATAATAATAATAGTAATAAGGATAATAATAATAGTTATAAGGATATAGACAAGAGGAATAGGGATAATAGTAATAGTAATAAGAATAATAATAACAGTAATAGCGATAATAATAATAATAATAAGGATAATAATAATAGTTATAAGGAGAAAGACAAGAGGAATAGGGATAATAATAATAGTAACAAGAATAATAATAACAGTTATAGCGATAATAATAATAGTATTAAGGATAATAATAACAGTTATAGCGATAATAATAATAATAATAAGGATAATAATAATAGTAACAAGAATAATAACAACAGTTATAGCGATAATAATAATAATAATAAGGATAATAATAATAGTTATAAGGAAAAAGACAAGGCCAATAGGGATAATAATAATAGTAATAAGAATAATAATAACAGCTATTGGCGATAATAATAATAGTTATAAGGATAAAGACAAGAGTAATAGGGATAGTAACAATAGAATAACCATAATAATAACAGTTATAGCGATAATAATAATAGTAATAAGGATAATAATAATAGTTATAAGGATAAAGACAAGGCCAATAGGGATAATAATAATAGTAATAAGAATAATAATAACAGTTATTAGCGATAATAATAATAGTTATAAGGATAAAGACAAGAGTAATAGGGATAGTAACAATAGAATAACCATAATAATAACAGTTATAGCGATAATAATAATAGTAATAAGGATAATAATAATAGTTATAAGGATAAAGACAAGGGCAATAGCGATAATAATAATAGTAATAACAATAATAATAACAGTTGTAGCGATAATAATAATAGTAAAAAGGATTAATAATAATAATTATATGGATAAAGACAAGTGTTATACGGATAGTAACAATAGTAATAAGAATAATAATAACAGTTATAGCGATAATAATAATAGTAATAAGGATAAAGGCAAGAGTAATACGGACAGTAATAACAGTAACAAGAATAACAATAACAGTTATAGCGATAATAATAATAGTAATAAGGATAATAATAATAGTTATAAGGATATAGACAAGAGGAATAGGGATAATAGTAATAGTAATAAGAATAATAATAACAGTAATAGCGATAATAATAATAATAATAAGGATAATAATAATAGTTATAAGGAGAAAGACAAGAGGAATAGGGATAATAATAATAGTAACAAGAATAATAATAACAGTTATAGCGATAATAATAATAGTATTAAGGATAATAATAACAGTTATAGCGATAATAATAATAGTAATAAGGATAATAATAATAGTTATAAGGATAAAGGCAAGAGTAATAGGGATAGTAACAATAGAATAACCATAATAATAACAGTTATAGCGATAATAATAATAGTAATAAGGATAATAATAATAGTTATAAGGAGAAAGACAAGAGGAATAGGGATAATAATAATAGTAACAAGAATAATAATAACAGTAATAAGGATAATAATAACAGGTATAGCGATAATAATAATAGTATTAAGGATAAAGGCAAGAGTAATACGGAGAGTAATAATAGTAACAAGAATAATAATAACAGTTATAGCGATAATAATAATAGTAATAAGGATAATAATAATAGTTATAGCGATAATAATAATAGTTATAAGGAGAAAGACAAGAGGAATAGGGATAATAATAATAGTAACAAGAATAATAATAACAGTTATAGCGATAATAATAATAGTAACAAGAATAATAGTAACAGTTATAGCGATAATAATAATAATAATAAGGATAATAATAATAGTTATAAGGAAAAAGACAAGGCCAATAGGGATAATAATAATAGTAATAAGAATAATAATAACAGTTATTGGCGATAATAATAATAGTTATAAGGATAAAGACAAGAGTAATAGGGATAGTACCAATAGAATAACCATAATAATAACAGTTATAGCGATAATAATAATAGTAATAAGGATAATAATAATAGTTATAAGGAGAAAGACAAGAGGAATAGGGATAATAATAATAGTAACAAGAATAATAAGAACAGTTATAGCGATAATAATAATAGTAATAAGGATAATAATAATAGTTATAAGGATAAAGACAAGGCCAATAGGGATAATAATAATAGTAATAAGAATAATAATAACAGTTATTAGCGATAATAATAATAGTTATAAGGATAAAGACAAGAGTAATAGGGATAGTAACAATAGAATAACCATAATAATAACAGTTATAGTGATAATAATAATAGTATTAAGGATAATAAAAACAGTTATAGCGATAATAATAATAGTAATAAGGATAATAGTAATAGTTATAAGGATAAAGACAAGGGCAATAGCGATAATAATAATAGTAAAAAGGATTAATAATAATAGTTATATGGATAAAGACAAGAGTAATACGGATAGTAATAATAGTAATAAGAATAATAATAACAGTTATAGCGATAATAATAATAGTAACAAGAATAATAATAACAGTTATAGCGATAATAATAATAATAATAAGGATAATAATAATAGTTATAAGGATACAGAGAAGGCTAATAGGGATAATAATAATAGTAATAAGAATAATAATAACAGTTATCAGCGATAATAATAATAGTTATAAGGATAAAGACAAGAGTAATAGGGATAGTAACAATAGAATAACCATAATAATAACAGTTATAGCGATAATAATAATAGTATTAATGATAATAAAAACAGTTATAGCGGTAATAATAATAGTATTAAGGATAAAGGCAAGAGTAATACGGACAGTAATAATAGTAACAAGAATAATAATAACAGTTATAGCGATAATAATAATAGTGTTAAGGATAATAATAATAGTTATAAGGATAAAGACAAGGGCAATAGCGATAATAATAATACTAATAGCAATAATAATAACAGTTGTAGCGATAATAATAAGAGTCAAAAGTATTAATAATAATAGTTATATGGATAAAGACAAGAGTAATGCGGATAGTAACAATAGTAATAAGAATAATAATAACAGTTATAGCGATAATAATAATAGTAACAAGAATAATAATAACAGTTATAGCGATAATAATAATAGTATTAAGGATAAAGGCAAGAGTAATACGGACAGTAATAATAGTAACAAGAATAATAATAACAGTTATAGCGATAATAATAATAGTGTTAAGGATAATAATAATAGTTATAAGGATAAAGACAAGAGTAATAGGGATAGTAACAATAGAATAACCATAATAATAACAGTTATAGCGATAATAATAATAGATATAAGGAGAAAGACAAGAGGAATACGGATAATAATAATAGTAACAAGAATAATAAGAACAGTTATAGCGATAATAATAATAATAATAAGGATAATAATAATAGTTATAAGGATAAAGAAAAGGCCACTAGGGATAATAATAATAGTAATAAGAATAATAATAACAGTTATTAGCGATAATAATAATAGTTATAAGGATAAAGACAAGAGTAATAGGGATAGTAACAATAGAATAACCATAATAATAACAGTTATAGCGATAATAATAATAGTATTAAGGATAATATAAACAGTTATAGCGGTAATAATAATAGTATTTAGGATAAAGGCAAGAGTAATACGGACAGTAATAATAGTAACAAGAATAATAATAACAGTTATAGCGATAATAATAATAATAATAAGGATAATAATAATAGTTATAAGGAGAAAGACAAGAGGAATAGGGATAATAATAATAGTAACAAGAATAATAATAACAGTAATAAGGATAATAATAACAGGTATAGCGATAATAATAATAGTATTAAGGATAAAGGCAAGAGTAATACGGAGAGTAATAATAGTAACAAGAATAATAATAACAGTTATAGCGATAATAATAATAGTAATAAGGATAATAATAATAGTTATAGCGATAATAATAATAGTTATAAGGAGAAAGACAAGAGGAATAGGGATAATAATAATAGTAACAAGAATAATAATAACAGTTATAGCGATAATAATAATAGTATTAAGGATAATAATAACAGTTATAGCGATAATAATAATAATAATAAGGATAATAATAATAGTAATAAGGTGAAAGACAAAAGGAATAGGGATAATAATAATAGTAACAAGGATAATAATAACAGTTATAGCGGTAATAATAATAGTATTAAGGATAAAGGCAAGAGTAATACGGACAGTAATAATAGTAACAAGAATAATAATAACAGTTATAGCGATAATAATAATAGTAATAAGGATAATAATAATAGTTATAAGGATATAGACAAGAGGAATAGGGATAATAGTATTAGTAATAAGAATAATAATAACAGTTATAGCGATAATAATAATAATAATAAGGATAATAATAATAGTTATAAGGAGAAAGACAAGAGGAATAGGGATAATAATAATAGTAACAAGAATAATAATAACAGTTATAGCGATGATAATAATAATAATAAGGATAATAATAATAGTTATAAGGAGAAAGACAAGAGGAATAGGGATAATAATAATAGTAACAAGAATAATAGTAACAGTTATAGCGATAATAATAATAATAATAAGGATAATAATAATAGTTAAACGGATAAATACAAGAGGAATAGGGATAATAATAATAGTAACAAGAATAATAAGAACAGTTATAGCGATAATAATAATAGTAATAAGGATAATAATAATAGTTATAAGGATAAAGACAAGGCCAATAGGGATAATAATAATAGTAATAACAATAATAATAACAGTTGTAGCGATAATAATAATAGTAAAAAGGATTAATAATAATAGTTATATGGATAAAGACAAGAGTAATACGGATAGTAACAATAGTAATAAGAATAATAATAACAGTTATAGCGATAATAATAATAGTAATAAGGATAATAATAATAGTTATAAGGATATAGACAAGAGGAATAGGGATAATAGTAATAGTAATAAGAATAATAATAACAGTTATAGCGATAATAATAATAGTAATAAGGATAATAATAATAGTTATAAGGAAAAAGACAAGGCCAATAGGGATAATAATAATAGTAATAAGAATAATAATAACAGTTATTGGCGATAATAATAATAGTTATAAGGATAAAGACAAGAGTAATAGGGATCGTAACAATAGAATAACCATAATAATAACAGTTATAGCGATAATAATAATAGTAATAAGGATAATAATAACAGTTATAGCGATAATAATAATAGTAATAAGGATAATAATAATAGTTATAAGGATAAAGACAAGGCCAATAGGGATAATAATAATAGTAATAAGAATAATAATAACAGTTATTAGCGATAATAATAATAGTTATAAGGATAAAGACAAGAGTAATAGGGATAGTAACAATAGAATAACCATAATAATAACAGTTATAGCGATAATAATAATAGTAATAAGGATAATAATAATAGTTATAAGGATAAAGACAAGGGCAATAGCGAGAATAATAATAGTAATAAGAATAATAATAACAGTTATAGCGATAATAATAATAGTAATAAGGATAATAATAATAGTTATAAGGATATAGACAAGAGGAATAGGGATAATAATAATAGTAACAAGAATAATAGTAACAGTTATAGCGATAATAATAATAATAATAAGGATAATAATAATAGTTATAAGGAAAAAGACAAGGCCAATAGGGATAATAATAATAGTAATAAGAATAATAATAACAGTTATTGGCGATAATAATAATAGTTATAAGGATAAAGACAAGAGTAATAGGGATAGTACCAATAGAATAACCATAATAATAACAGTTATAGCGATAATAATAATAGTAATAAGGATAATAATAATAGTTATAAGGAGAAAGACAAGAGGAATAGGGATAATAATAATAGTAACAAGAATAATAAGAACAGTTATAGCGATAATAATAATAGTAATAAGGATAATAATAATAGTTATAAGGATAAAGACAAGGCCAATAGGGATAATAATAATAGTAATAAGAATAATAATAACAGTTATTAGCGATAATAATAATAGTTATAAGGATAAAGACAAGAGTAATAGGGATAGTAACAATAGAATAACCATAATAATAACAGTTATAGTGATAATAATAATAGTATTAAGGATAATAAAAACAGTTATAGCGATAATAATAATAGTAATAAGGATAATAGTAATAGTTATAAGGATAAAGACAAGGGCAATAGCGATAATAATAATAGTAAAAAGGATTAATAATAATAGTTATATGGATAAAGACAAGAGTAATACGGATAGTAATAATAGTAATAAGAATAATAATAACAGTTATAGCGATAATAATAATAGTAACAAGAATAATAATAACAGTTATAGCGATAATAATAATAATAATAAGGATAATAATAATAGTTATAAGGATACAGAGAAGGCTAATAGGGATAATAATAATAGTAATAAGAATAATAATAACAGTTATCAGCGATAATAATAATAGTTATAAGGATAAAGACAAGAGTAATAGGGATAGTAACAATAGAATAACCATAATAATAACAGTTATAGCGATAATAATAATAGTATTAATGATAATAAAAACAGTTATAGCGGTAATAATAATAGTATTAAGGATAAAGGCAAGAGTAATACGGACAGTAATAATAGTAACAAGAATAATAATAACAGTTATAGCGATAATAATAATAGTGTTAAGGATAATAATAATAGTTATAAGGATAAAGACAAGGGCAATAGCGATAATAATAATACTAATAGCAATAATAATAACAGTTGTAGCGATAATAATAAGAGTCAAAAGTATTAATAATAATAGTTATATGGATAAAGACAAGAGTAATGCGGATAGTAACAATAGTAATAAGAATAATAATAACAGTTATAGCGATAATAATAATAGTAACAAGAATAATAATAACAGTTATAGCGATAATAATAATAGTATTAAGGATAAAGGCAAGAGTAATACGGACAGTAATAATAGTAACAAGAATAATAATAACAGTTATAGCGATAATAATAATAGTGTTAAGGATAATAATAATAGTTATAAGGATAAAGACAAGAGTAATAGGGATAGTAACAATAGAATAACCATAATAATAACAGTTATAGCGATAATAATAATAGTAACAAGAATAATAGTAACAGTTATAGCGATAATAATAATAATAATAAGGATAATAATAATAGTTATAAGGATAAATACAAGAGGAATAGGGATAATAGTAATAGTAATAAGAATAATAATAACAGTTATAGCGATAATAATAATAGATATAAGGAGAAAGACAAGAGGAATACGGATAATAATAATAGTAACAAGAATAATAAGAACAGTTATAGCGATAATAATAATAATAATAAGGATAATAATAATAGTTATAAGGATAAAGAAAAGGCCACTAGGGATAATAATAATAGTAATAAGAATAATAATAACAGTTATTAGCGATAATAATAATAGTTATAAGGATAAAGACAAGAGTAATAGGGATAGTAACAATAGAATAACCATAATAATAACAGTTATAGCGATAATAATAATAGTATTAAGGATAATATAAACAGTTATAGCGGTAATAATAATAGTATTTAGGATAAAGGCAAGAGTAATACGGACAGTAATAATAGTAACAAGAATAATAATAACAGTTATAGCGATAATAATAATAGTAATAAGGATAATAATAATAGTTATAAGGATATAGACAAGAGGAATAGGGATAATAGTAATAGTAATAAGAATAATAATAACAGTTATAGCGATAATAATAATAATAATAAGGATAATAATAATAGTTATAAGGAGAAAGACAAGAGGAATAGGGATAATAATAATAGTAACAAGAATAATAATAACAGTTATAGCGATAATAATAATAGTATTAAGGATAAAGGCAAGAGTAATACGGGCAGTAATAATAGTAACAAGAATAATAATAACAGTTATAGCGATAATAATAATAGTAATAAGGATAATAATAATAGTTATAAGGATATAGACAAGAGGAATAGGGATAATAGTAATAGTAATAAGAATAATAATAACAGTTATAGCGATAATAATAATAATAATAAGGATAATAATAATAGTTATAAGGAGAAAGACAAGAGGAATAGGGATAATAGTAATAGTAATAAGAATAATAATAACAGTTATAGCGATAATAATAATAATAATAAGGATAATAATAATAGTTATAAGGATAAAGACAAGAGTAATAGGGATAGTAACAATAGAATAACCATAATAATAACAGTTATAGCGATAATAATAATAGTAATAAGGATAATAATAATAGTTATAAGGATAAAGACAAGGGCAATAGCGATAATAATAATACTAATAGCAATAATAATAACAGTTGTAGCGATAATAATAATAGTAAAAAGTATTAATAATAACAGTTATAGCGATAATAATAATAATAATAAGGATAATAATAATAGTTATAAGGAGAAAGACAAAAGGAATACGGATAATAATAATAGTAACAAGAATAATAAGAACAGTTATAGCGATAATAATAATAATAATAAGGATAATAATAATAGTTATAAGGATAAAGACAAGGCCAATAGGGATAATAATAATAGTAATAAGAATAATAATAACAGTTATTAGCGATAATAATAATAGTTATAAGGATAAAGACAAGAGTAATAGGGATAGTAACAATAGAATAAACATAATAATAACAGTTATAGCGATAATAATAATAGTATTAAGGATAATAAAAACAGTTATAGCGGTAATAATAATAGTATTAAGGATAAAGGCAAGAGTAATACGGACAGTAATAATAGTAACAAGAATAATAATAACAGTTATAGCGATAATAATAATAGTAATAAGGATAATAATAATAGTAATAAGGATATAGACAAGAGGAATAGGGATAATAGTAATAGTAATAAGAATAATAATAACAGTTATAGCGATAATAATAATAATAATAAGGATAATAATAATAGTTATAAGGAGAAAGACAAGAGGAATAGGGATAATAATAATAGTAACAAGAATAATAATAACAGTTATAGCGATAATAATAATAGTATTAAGGATAAAGGCAAGAGTAATACGGACAGTAATAATAGTAACAAGAATAATAATAACAGTTATAGCGATAATAATAATAGTGTTAAGGATAATAATAATAGTTATAAGGATAATAAAAACAGTTATAGCGATAATAATAATAGTAATAAGGATAATAGTAATAGTTATAAGGATAAAGACAAGGGCAATAGCGATAATAATAATAGTAATAACAATAATAATAACAGTTGTAGCGATAATAATAATAGTAAAAAGGATTAATAATAATAGTTATATGGATAAAGACAAGAGTAATACGGATAGTAACAACAGTAATAAGAATAATAATAACAGTTATAGCGATAATAATAATAGTAATAATAAGGATAATAATAATAGTTATTTGGATAAAGACAAGAGTAATGCGGATAGTAACAATAGTAATAAGAATAATAATAACAGTTATAGCGATAGTAATAATAGTAACAAGAATAATAATAACAGTTGTAGCGATAATAATAATAATAATAAGGATAATAATAATAGTTATAAGGATAAAGACAAGAGTAATAGGGATAGTAACAATAGAATAACCATAATAATAACAGTTATAGCGATAATAATAATAGTAATAAGGATAATAATAATAGTTATAAGGATAAAGACAAGGGCAATAGCGATAATAATAATACTAATAGCAATAATAATAACAGTTGTAGCGATAATAATAATAGTAAAAAGTATTAATAATAACAGTTATAGCGATAATAATAATAGTAATAAGGATAATAATAATAGTTATAAGGATATAGACAAGAGGAATAGGGATAATAGTAATAGTAATAAGAATAATAATAACAGTTATAGCGATAATAATAATAATAATAAGGATAATAATAACAGTTATAGCGATAATAATAATAGTTATAAGGAGAAAGACAAGAGGAATAGGGATAATAATAATAGTAACAATAATAATAACAACAGTTATAGCGATAATAATAATAATAATAAGGATAATAATAATAGTTATAAGGAGAAAGACAAAAGGAATAGGGATAATAATAATAGTAACAAGGATAATAATAACAGTTATAGCGGTAATAATAATAGTATTAAGGATAAAGGCAAGAGTAATACGGACAGTAATAATAGTAACAAGAATAATAATAACTGTTATAGCGATAATAATAATAGTAATAAGGATAATAATAACAGTTATTGGCGATAATAATAATAGTTATAAGGATAAAGACAAGAGTAATAGGGATAGTAACAATAGAATAACCATAATAATAACATTTATAGCGATAATAATAATAGTAATAAGGATAATAATAATAGTTATAAGGATAAAGACAAGGCCAATAGGGATAATAATAATAGTAATAAGAATAATAATAACAGTTATTAGCGATAATAATAATAGTTATAAGGATAAAGGCAAGAGTAATAGGGATAGTAACAATAGAATAACCATAATAATAACAGTTATAGCGATAATAATAATAGTAATAAGGATAATAATAATAGTTATAAGGAGAAAGACAAGAGGAATAGGGATAATAATAATAGTAACAAGAATAATAATAACAGTAATAAGGATAATAATAACAGGTATAGCGATAATAATAATAGTATTAAGGATAAAGGCAAGGGCAATACGGAGAGTAATAATAGTAACAAGAATAATAATAACAGTTATGGCGATAATAATAATAGTAATAAGGATAATAATAATAGTTATAGCGATAATAATAATAGTTATAAGGAGAAAGACAAGAGGAATAGGGATAATAATAATAGTAACAAGAATAATAATAACAGTTATAGCGATAATAATAATAGTATTAAGGATAATAATAACAGTTATAGCGATAATAATAATAATAATAAGGATAATAATAATAGTTATAAGGAGAAAGACAAAAGGAATAGGGATAATAATAATAGTAACAAGGATAATAATAACAGTTATAGCGGTAATAATAATAGTATTAAGGATAAAGGCAAGAGTAATACGGACAGTAATAATAGTAACAAGAATAATAATAACAGTTATAGCGATAATAATAATAGTAATAAGGATAATAATAATAGTTATAAGGATATAGACAAGAGGAATAGGGATAATAGTAATAGTAATAAGAATAATAATAACAGTTATAGCGATAATAATAATAATAATAAGGATAATAATAATAGTTATAAGGAGAAAGACAAGAGGAATATGGATAATAATAATAGTAACAAGAATAATAATAACAGTTATAGCGATAATAATAAGAGTATTAAGGATAATAATAACAGTTATAGCGATAATAATAATAGTTATAAGGAGAAAGACAAGAGGAATAGGGATAATAATAATAGTAACAAGAATAATAATAACAGTTATAGCGATAATAATAATAGTATTAAGGATAATAGTAACAGTTATAGCGATAATAATAATAATAATAAGGATAATAATAATAGTTATAAGGATAAATACAAGAGGAATAGGGATAATAGTAATAGGAATAAGAATAATAATAACAGTTATAGCGATAATAATAATAGTTATAAGGAGAAAGACAAGAGGAATAGGGATAATAATAATAGTGACAAGAATAATAATAACAGTTATAGCGATGATAATAATAATAATAAGGATAATAATAATAGTTATAAGGAGAAAGACAAGAGGAATAGGGATAATAATAATAGTAACAAGAATAATAGTAACAGTTATAGCGATAATAATAATAATAATAAGGATAATAATAATAGTTATAAGGATAAATACAAGAGGAATAGGGATAATAGTAATAGTAATAACAATAATAATAACAGTTATAGCGATAGTAATAATAGTTATAAGGAGAAAGACAAGAGGAATAGGGATAATAATAATAGTAACAAGAATAATAAGAACAGTTATAGCGATAATAATAATAGTAATAAGGATAATAATAATAGTTATAAGGATAAAGACAAGGCCAATAGGGATCATAATAATAGTAATAACAATAATAATAACAGTTGTAGCGATAATAATAATAGTAAAAAGGATTAATAATAATAGTTATAGCGGTAATAATAATAGTAATAAGGATAAAGGCAAGAGTAATACGGACAGTAATAATAGTAACAAGAATAATAATAACAGTTATAGCGATAATAATAATAGTGCTAACGATAATAATAATAGTTATAAGGATAAAGACAAGAGTAATAGGGATAGTAACAATAGAATAACCACAATAATAACAGTTATAGCGATAATAATAATAGTATTAAGGATAATAATAACAGTTATAGCGATAATAATAATAGTAATAAGGATAATAATAATAGTTATAAGGATAAAGACAAGGCCAATAGGGATAATAATAATAGGAATAAGAATAATAATACCAGTTACAGCGATAATAATAATAATAATAAGGATAATAATAATAGTTATAAGGATAAGTACAAGAGGAATAGGGATAATAGTAATAGTAATAAGAATAATAATAACAGTTATAGCGATAATAATAATAGTTATAAGGAGAAAGACAAGAGGAATAGGGATAATAATAATAGTAACAATAATAATAACAACAGTTATAGCGATAATAATAATAATAATAAGGATAATAATAATAGTTATAAGGATAAAGACAAGGCCAATAGGGATAATAATAATAGTAATAAGAATAATAATAACAGTTATTAGCGATAATAATAATAGTTATAAGGATAAAGACAAGAGTAATAGGGACAGTAACAATAGAATAACCATAATAATAACAGTTATAGCGATAATAATAATAGTAACAAGAATAATAATAACAGTTATAACGATAATAATAATAGTTATAAGGAGAAAGACAAGAGGAATAGGGATAATAATAATAGTAACAAGAATAATAACAACAGTTATAGCGATAATAATAATAGTAATAAGGATAATAGTAATAGTTATAAGGATAAAGACAAGGGCAATAGCGATAATAATAATAGTAATAACAATAATAATAACAGTTGTAGCGATAATAATAATAGTAACAAGAATAATAATAACAGTTATAGCGATAATAATAATAATAATAAGGATAATAATAATAGTTATAAGGAGAAAGACAAAAGGAACAGGGATAATAATAATAGTAACAAGAATAATAGTAACAGTTATAGCGATAATAATAACAATAATAAGGATAATAATAATAGTTATAAGGATAAATACAAGAGGAATAGGGATAATAGTAATAGTAATAAGAATAATAATAACAGTTATAGCGATAATAATAATAGTTATAAGGAGAAAGACAAGAGGAATAGGGATAATAATAATAGTAACAAGGATAATAATAACAGTTATAGCGATAATAATAATAGTATTAAGGATAAAGGCAAGAGTAATACGGACAGTAATAATAGTAACAAGAATAATAATAACAGTTATAGCGATAATAATAATAGTGTTAAGGATAATAATAATAGTTATAGGGATAAAGGCAAGAGTAATAGGGATAGTAACAAGAGAATAACCATAATAATAACAGTTATAGCGATAATAATAATAGTAATGAGGATAATAATAATAGTTATAAGGATAAAGACAAGGGCAATAGCGATAATAATAATAGTAATAACAATAATATTAACAGTTGTAGCGATAATAATAATAGTAAAAAGGATTAATAATAATAGTTATAGGGATAAAGGCAAGAGTAATAGGGATAGTAACAAGAGAATAACCATAATAATAACAGTTATAGCGATAATAATAATAGTAATGAGGATAATAATAATAGTTATAAGGATAAAGACAAGGGCAATAGCGATAATAATAATAGTAATAACAATAATATTAACAGTTGTAGCGATAATAATAATAGTAAAAAGGACTAATAATAATAGTTATATGGATAAAGACAAGAGTAATACGGATAGTAACAATAGTAATAAGAATAATAATAACAGTTATAACGATAATAATAATAGTAACAAGAATAATAATAACAGTTATAGCGATAATAATAATAATAATAAGGATAATAATAATAGTTATAAGGAGAAAGACAAGAGGAATAGGGATAATAATAATAGTAACAAGAATAATAACAACAGTTATAGCGATAATAATAATAATAATAAGGATAATAATAATAGTTATAAGGAAAAAGACAAGGCCAATAGGGATAATAATAATAGTAATAAGAATAATAATAACAGTTATTGGCGATAATAATAATAGTTATAAGGATAAAGACAAGAGTAATAGGGATAGTAACAATAGAATAACCATAATAATAACAGTTATAGCGATAATAATAATAGTAATAAGGATAATAATAATAGTTATAAGGATAAAGACAAGGCCAATAGGGATAATAATAATAGTAATAAGAATAATAATAACAGTTATTAGCGATAATAATAATAGTTATAAGGATAAAGACAAGAGTAATGAGGATAGTAACAATAGAATAACCATAATAATAACAGTTATAGCGATAATAATAATAGTAATACGGATAATAATAATAGTTATAAGGATAAAGACAATGGCAATAGCGATAATAATAATAGTAATAACAATAATAATAACAGTTGTAGCGATAATAATAATAGTAAAAAGGATTAATAATAATAATTATATGGATAAAGACAAGAGTTATACGGATAGTAACAATAGTAATAAGAATAATAATAACAGTTATAGCGATAATAATAATAGTAATAAGGATAAAGGCAAGAGTAATACGGACAGTAATAATAGTAACAAGAATAATAATAACAGTTATAGCGATAATAATAATAGTGTTAACGATAATAATAATAGTTATAAGGATAAAGACAAGAGTAATAGGGATTGTAACAATAGAATAACCACAATAATAACAGTTATAGCGATAATAATAATAGTATTAAGGATAATAATAACAGTTATAGCGATAATAATAATAGTAATAAGGATAATAATAATAGTTATAAGGATAAAGACAAGGCCAATAGGGATAATAATAATAGGAATAAGAATAATAATCCCAGTTACAGCGATAATAATAATAATAATAAGGATAATAATAATAGTTATAAGGATAAGTACAAGAGGAATAGGGATAATAGTAATAGTAATAAGAATAATAATAACAGTTATAGCGATAATAATAATAATAATAAGGATAATAATAATAGTTATAAGGAGAAAGACAAAAGGAACAGGGATAATAATAATAGTAACAAGAATAATAGTAACAGTTATAGCGATAATAATAACAATAATAAGGATAATAATAATAGTTATAAGGATAAATACAAGAGGAATAGGGATAATAGTAATAGTAATAAGAATAATAATAACAGTTATAGCGATACTAATAATAGTTATAAGGAGAAAGACAAGAGGAATAGGGATAATAGTATCAAGGATAATAATAACAGTTATAGCGATAATAATAATAGTATTAAGGATAAAGGCAAGAGTAATACGGACAGTAATAATAGTAACAAGAATAATAATAACAGTTATAGCGATAATAATAATAGTGTTAAGGATAATAATAATAGTTATAGGGATAAAGACAAGAGTAATAGGGATAGTAACAATAGAATAACCATAATAATAACAGTTATAGCGATAATAATAATAGTAATAACAATAATAATAACAGTTGTAGCGATAATAATAATAGTAAAAAGGACTAATAATAATAGTTATATGGATAAAGACAAGAGTAATACGGATAGTAACAATAGTAATAAGAATAATAATAACAGTTATAACGATAATAATAATAGTAACAAGAATAATAATAACAGTTATAGCGATAATAATAATAATAATAAGGATAATAATAATAGTTATAAGGAGAAAGACAAGAGGAATAGGGATAATAATAATAGTAACAAGAATAATAACAACAGTTATAGCGATAATAATAATAATAATAAGGATAATAATAATAGTTATAAGGAAAAAGACAAGGCCAATAGGGATAATAATAATAGTAATAAGAATAATAATAACAGTTATTGGCGATAATAATAATAGTTATAAGGATAAAGACAAGAGTAATAGGGATAGTAACAATAGAATAACCACAATAATAACAGTTATAGCGATAATAATAATAGTATTAAGGATAATAATAACAGTTATAGCGATAATAATAATAGTAATAAGGATAATAATAATAGTTATAAGGATAAAGACAAGGCCAATAGGGATAATAATAATAGGAATAAGAATAATAATACCAGTTACAGCGATAATAATAATAATAATAAGGATAATAATAATAGTTATAAGGATAAGTACAAGAGGAATAGGGATAATAGTAATAGTAATAAGAATAATAATAACAGTTATAGCGATAATAATAATAGTTATAAGGAGAAAGACAAGAGGAATAGGGATAATAATAATAGTAACAATAATAATAACAACAGTTATAGCGATAATAATAATAATAATAAGGATAATAATAATAGTTATAAGGAAAAAGACAAGGCCAATAGGGATAATAATAATAGTAATAAGAATAATAATAACAGTTATTGGCGATAATAATAATAGTTATAAGGATAAAGACAAGAGTAATAGGGATAGTAACAATAGAATAACCACAATAATAACAGTTATAGCGATAATAATAATAGTATTAAGGATAATAATAACAGTTATAGCGATAATAATAATAGTAATAAGGATAATAATAATAGTTATAAGGATAAAGACAAGGCCAATAGGGATAATAATAATAGGAATAAGAATAATAATACCAGTTACAGCGATAATAATAATAATAATAAGGATAATAATAATAGTTATAAGGATAAGTACAAGAGGAATAGGGATAATAGTAATAGTAATAAGAATAATAATAACAGTTATAGCGATAATAATAATAGTTATAAGGAGAAAGACAAGAGGAATAGGGATAATAATAATAGTAACAATAATAATAACAACAGTTATAGCGATAATAATAATAATAATAAGGATAATAATAATAGTTATAAGGAAAAAGACAAGGCCAATAGGGATAATAATAATAGTAATAAGAATAATAATAACAGTTATTGGCGATAATAATAATAGTTATAAGGATAAAGACAAGAGTAATAGGGATAGTAACAATAGAATAACCACAATAATAACAGTTATAGCGATAATAATAATAGTAACAAGAATAATAATAACAGTTATAACGATAATAATAATAATAATAAGGATAATAATAATAGTTATAAGGAGAAAGACAAAAGGAATAGGGATAATAATAATAGTAACAAGAATAATAGTAACAGTTATAGCGATAATAATAATAATAATAATAAGGATAATAATAATAGTTATAAGGATAAATACAAGAGGAATAGGGATAATAGTAATAGTAAGAAGAATAATAATAACAGTTATAGCGATAATAATAATAGTTATAAGGAGAAAGACAAGAGGAATAGGGATAATAATAATAGTAACAAGAATAATAACAACAGTTATAGCGATAATAATAATAGTAATAAGGATAATAGTAATAGTTATAAGGATAAAGACAAGGGCAATAGCGATAATAATAATAGTAATAACAATAATAATAACAGTTGTAGCGATAATAATAATAGTAACAAGAATAATAATAACAGTTATAGCGATAATAATAATAATAATAAGGATAATAATAATAGTTATAAGGAGAAAGACAAAAGGAACAGGGATAATAATAATAGTAACAAGAATAATAGTAACAGTTATAGCGATAATAATAACAATAATAAGGATAATAATAATAGTTATAAGGATAAATACAAGAGGAATAGGGATAATAGTAATAGTAATAAGAATAATAATAACAGTTATAGCGATAATAATAATAGTTATAAGGAGAAAGACAAGAGGAATAGGGATAATAATAATAGTAACAAGGATAATAATAACAGTTATAGCGATAATAATAATAGTATTAAGGATAAAGGCAAGAGTAATACGGACAGTAATAATAGTAACAAGAATAATAATAACAGTTATAGCGATAATAATAATAGTAATGAGGATAATAATAATAGTTATAAGGATAAAGACAAGGGCAATAGCGATAATAATAATGGTAATAACAATAATATTAACAGTTGTAGCGATAATAATAATAGTAAAAAGGATTAATAATAATAGTTATATGGATAAAGACAAGAGTAATAGGGATAGTAACAATAGAATAACCATAATAATAACAATTATAGCGATAATAATAATAGTAATAACAATAATAATAACAGTTGTAGCGATAATAATAATAGTAAAAAGGACTAATAATAATAGTTATATGGATAAAGACAAGAGTAATACGGATAGTAACAATAGTAATAAGAATAATAATAACAGTTATAACGATAATAATAATAGTAACAAGAATAATAATAACAGTTATAGCGATAATAATAATAATAATAAGGATAATAATAATAGTTATAAGGAGAAAGACAAGAGGAATAGGGATAATAATAATAGTAACAAGAATAATAACAACAGTTATAGCGATAATAATAATAATAATAAGGATAATAATAATAGTTATAAGGAAAAAGACAAGGCCAATAGGGATAATAATAATAGTAATAAGAATAATAATAACAGTTATTAGCGATAATAATAATAGTTATAAGGATAAAGACAAGAGTAATGGGGATAGTAACAATAGAATAACCATAATAATAACAGTTATAGCGATAATAATAATAGTAATACGGATAATAATAATAGTTATAAGGATAAAGACAAGGGCAATAGCGATAATAATAATAGTAATAACAATAATAACAGTTGTAGCGATAATAATAATAGTAAAAAGGATTAATAATAATAATTATATGGATAAAGACAAGAGTTATACGGATAGTAACAATAGTAATAAGAATAATAATAACAGTTATAGCGATAATAATAATAGTAATAAGGATAAAGGCAAGAGTAATACGGACAGTAATAATAGTAACAAGAATAATAATAACAGTTATAGCGATAATAATAATAGTGTTAACGATAATAATAATAATTATAAGGATAAAGACAAGAGTAATGGGGATTGTAACAATAGAATAACCACAATAATAACAGTTATAGCGATAATAATAATAGTATTAAGGATAATAATAACAGTTATAGCGATAATAATAATAGTAATAAGGATAATAATAATAGTTATAAGGATAAAGACAAGGCCAATAGGGATAATAATAATAGGAATAAGAATAATAATACCAGTTACAGCGATAATAATAATAATAATAAGGATAATAATAATAGTTATAAGGATAAGTACAAGAGGAATAGGGATAATAGTAATAGTAATAAGAATAATAATAACAGTTATAGCGATAATAATAATAGTTATAAGGAGAAAGACAAGAGGAATAGGGATAATAATAATAGTAACAAGAATTATAACAACAGTTATAGCGATAATAATAATAGTAATAAGGATAATAGTAATAGTTATAAGGATAAAGACAAGGGCAATAGCGATAATAATAATAGTAATAACAATAATAATAACAGTTGTAGCGATAATAATAATAGTAACAAGAATAATAATAACAGTTATAGCGATAATAATAATAATAATAAGGATAATAATAATAGTTATAAGGAGAAAGACAAAAGGAACAGGGATAATAATAATAGTAACAAGAATAATAGTAACAGTTATAGCGATAATAATAACAATAATAAGGATAATAATAATAGTTATAAGGATAAATACAAGAGGAATAGGGATAATAGTAATAGTAATAAGAACAATAATAACAGTTATAGCGATAATAATAATAGTTATAAGGAGAAAGACAAGAGGAATAGGGATAATAATAATAGTAACAAGGATAATAATAACAGTTATAGCGATAATAATAATAGTATTAAGGATAAAGGCAAGAGTAATACGGACAGTAATAATAGTAACAAGAATAATAATAACAGTTATAGCGATAATAATAATAGTGTTAAGGATAATAATAATAGTTATAGGGATAAAGGCAAGAGTAATAGGGATAGTAACAAGAGAATAACCATAATAATAACAGTTATAGCGATAATAATAATAGTAATGAGGATAATAATAATAGTTATAAGGATAAAGACAAGGGAAATAGCGATAATAATAATAGTAATAACAATAATATTAACAGTTGTAGCGATAATAATAATAGTAAAAAGGATTAATAATAATAGTTATAGGGATAAAGGCAAGAGTAATAGGGATAGTAACAAGAGAATAACCATAATAATAACAGTTATAGCGATAATAATAATAGTAATGAGGATAATAATAATAGTTATAAGGATAAAGACAAGGGCAATAGCGATAATAATAATAGTAATAACAATAATATTAACAGTTGTAGCGATAATAATAATAGTAAAAAGGACTAATAATAATAGTTATATGGATAAAGACAAGAGTAATACGGATAGTAACAATAGTAATAAGAATAATAATAACAGTTATAACGATAATAATAATAGTAACAAGAATAATAATAACAGTTATAGCGATAATAATAATAATAATAAGGATAATAATAATAGTTATAAGGAGAAAGACAAGAGGAATAGGGATAATAATAATAGTAACAAGAATAATAACAACAGTTATAGCGATAATAATAATAATAATAGTTATAAGGATAAAGACAAGTCCAATAGGGATAATAATAATAGTAATAAGAATAATAATAACAGTTATTAGCGATAATAATAATAGTTATAAGGATAAAGACAAGAGTAATAGGGATAGTAACAATAGAATAACCATAATAATAACAGTTATAGCGATAATAATAATAGTAACAAGAATAATAATAACAGTTATAACGATAATAATAATAATAATAAGGATAATAATAATAGTTATAAGGAGAAAGACAAAAGGAATAGGGATAATAATAATAGTAACAAGAATAATAGTAACAGTTATAGCGATAATAATAATAATAATAATAAGGATAATAATAATAGTTATAAGGATAAATACAAGAGGAATAGGGATAATAGTAATAGTAAGAAGAATAATAATAACAGTTATAGCGATAATAATAATAGTTATAAGGAGAAAGACAAGAGGAATAGGGATAATAATAATAGTAACAAGAATAATAACAACAGTTATAGCGATAATAATAATAGTAATAAGGATAATAGTAATAGTTATAAGGATAAAGACAAGGGCAATAGCGATAATAATAATAGTAATAACAATAATAATAACAGTTGTAGCGATAATAATAATAGTAACAAGAATAATAATAACAGTTATAGCGATAATAATAATAATAATAAGGATAATAATAATAGTTATAAGGAGAAAGACAAAAGGAACAGGGATAATAATAATAGTAACAAGAATAATAGTAACAGTTATAGCGATAATAATAACAATAATAAGGATAATAATAATAGTTATAAGGATAAATACAAGAGGAATAGGGATAATAGTAATAGTAATAAGAATAATAATAACAGTTATAGCGATAATAATAATAGTTATAAGGAGAAAGACAAGAGGAATAGGGATAATAATAATAGTAACAAGGATAATAATAACAGTTATAGCGATAATAATAATAGTATTAAGGATAAAGGCAAGAGTAATACGGACAGTAATAATAGTAACAAGAATAATAATAACAGTTATAGCGATAATAATAATAGTAATGAGGATAATAATAATAGTTATAAGGATAAAGACAAGGGCAATAGCGATAATAATAATGGTAATAACAATAATATTAACAGTTGTAGCGATAATAATAATAGTAAAAAGGATTAATAATAATAGTTATATGGATAAAGACAAGAGTAATAGGGATAGTAACAATAGAATAACCATAATAATAACAATTATAGCGATAATAATAATAGTAATAACAATAATAATAACAGTTGTAGCGATAATAATAATAGTAAAAAGGACTAATAATAATAGTTATATGGATAAAGACAAGAGTAATACGGATAGTAACAATAGTAATAAGAATAATAATAACAGTTATAACGATAATAATAATAGTAACAAGAATAATAATAACAGTTATAGCGATAATAATAATAATAATAAGGATAATAATAATAGTTATAAGGAGAAAGACAAGAGGAATAGGGATAATAATAATAGTAACAAGAATAATAACAACAGTTATAGCGATAATAATAATAATAATAAGGATAATAATAATAGTTATAAGGAAAAAGACAAGGCCAATAGGGATAATAATAATAGTAATAAGAATAATAATAACAGTTATTAGCGATAATAATAATAGTTATAAGGATAAAGACAAGAGTAATGGGGATAGTAACAATAGAATAACCATAATAATAACAGTTATAGCGATAATAATAATAGTAATACGGATAATAATAATAGTTATAAGGATAAAGACAAGGGCAATAGCGATAATAATAATAGTAATAACAATAATAACAGTTGTAGCGATAATAATAATAGTAAAAAGGATTAATAATAATAATTATATGGATAAAGACAAGAGTTATACGGATAGTAACAATAGTAATAAGAATAATAATAACAGTTATAGCGATAATAATAATAGTGTTAACGATAATAATAATAATTATAAGGATAAAGACAAGAGTAATGGGGATTGTAACAATAGAATAACCACAATAATAACAGTTATAGCGATAATAATAATAGTATTAAGGATAATAATAACAGTTTATAGCGATAATAATAATAGTAATAAGGATAATAATAATAGTTATAAGGATAAAGACAAGGCCAATAGGGATAATAATAATAGGAATAAGAATAATAATACCAGTTACAGCGATAATAATAATAATAATAAGGATAATAATAATAGTTATAAGGATAAGTACAAGAGGAATAGGGATAATAGTAATAGTAATAAGAATAATAATAACAGTTATAGCGATAATAATAATAGTTATAAGGAGAAAGACAAGAGGAATAGGGATAATAATAATAGTAACAAGAATTATAACAACAGTTATAGCGATAATAATAATAGTAATAAGGATAATAGTAATAGTTATAAGGATAAAGACAAGGGCAATAGCGATAATAATAATAGTAATAACAATAATAATAACAGTTGTAGCGATAATAATAATAGTAACAAGAATAATAATAACAGTTATAGCGATAATAATAATAATAATAAGGATAATAATAATAGTTATAAGGAGAAAGACAAAAGGAACAGGGATAATAATAATAGTAACAAGAATAATAGTAACAGTTATAGCGATAATAATAACAATAATAAGGATAATAATAATAGTTATAAGGATAAATACAAGAGGAATAGGGATAATAGTAATAGTAATAAGAACAATAATAACAGTTATAGCGATAATAATAATAGTTATAAGGAGAAAGACAAGAGGAATAGGGATAATAATAATAGTAACAAGGATAATAATAACAGTTATAGCGATAATAATAATAGTATTAAGGATAAAGGCAAGAGTAATACGGACAGTAATAATAGTAACAAGAATAATAATAACAGTTATAGCGATAATAATAATAGTGTTAAGGATAATAATAATAGTTATAGGGATAAAGGCAAGAGTAATAGGGATAGTAACAAGAGAATAACCATAATAATAACAGTTATAGCGATAATAATAATAGTAATGAGGATAATAATAATAGTTATAAGGATAAAGACAAGGGCAATAGCGATAATAATAATAGTAATAACAATAATATTAACAGTTGTAGCGATAATAATAATAGTAAAAAGGATTAATAATAATAGTTATAGGGATAAAGGCAAGAGTAATAGGGATAGTAACAAGAGAATAACCATAATAATAACAGTTATAGCGATAATAATAATAGTAATGAGGATAATAATAATAGTTATAAGGATAAAGACAAGGGCAATAGCGATAATAATAATAGTAATAACAATAATATTAACAGTTGTAGCGATAATAATAATAGTAAAAAGGACTAATAATAATAGTTATATGGATAAAGACAAGAGTAATACGGATAGTAACAATAGTAATAAGAATAATAATAACAGTTATAACGATAATAATAATAGTAACAAGAATAATAATAACAGTTATAGCGATAATAATAATAATAATAAGGATAATAATAATAGTTATAAGGAGAAAGACAAGAGGAATAGGGATAATAATAATAGTAACAAGAATAATAACAACAGTTATAGCGATAATAATAATAATAATAAGGATAATAATAATAGTTATAAGGAAAAAGACAAGGCCAATAGGGATAATAATAATAGTAATAAGAATAATAATAACAGTTATTGGCGATAATAATAATAGTTATAAGGATAAAGACAAGAGTAATAGGGATAGTAACAATAGAATAACCATAATAATAACAGTTATAGCGATAATAATAATAGTAATAAGGATAATAATAATAGTTATAAGGATAAAGACAAGGCCAATAGGGATAATAATAATAGTAATAAGAATAATAATAACAGTTATTAGCGATAATAATAATAGTTATAAGGATAAAGACAAGAGTAATGAGGATAGTAACAATAGAATAACCATAATAATAACAGTTATAGCGATAATAATAATAGTAATACGGATAATAATAATAGTTATAAGGATAAAGACAAGGGCAATAGCGATAATAATAATAGTAATAACAATAATAATAACAGTTGTAGCGATAATAATAATAGTAAAAAGGATTAATAATAATAATTATATGGAAAAAGACAAGAGTTATACGGATAGTAACAATAGTAATAAGAATAATAATAACAGTTATAGCGATAATAATAATAGTAATAAGGATAAAGGCAAGAGTAATACGGACAGTAATAATAGTAACAAGAATAATAATAACAGTTATAGCGATAATAATAATAGTGTTAACGATAATAATAATAGTTATAAGGATAAAGACAAGAGTAATAGGGATTGTAACAATAGAATAACCACAATAATAACAGTTATAGCGATAATAATAATAGTAATAAGGATAATAATAATAGTTATAAGGATAAAGACAAGGCCAATAGGGATAATAATAATAGGAATAAGAATAATAATCCCAGTTACAGCGATAATAATAATAATAATAAGGATAATAATAATAGTTATAAGGATAAGTACAAGAGGAATAGGGATAATAGTAATAGTAATAAGAATAATAATAACAGTTATAGCGATAATAATAATAGTTATAAGGAGAAAGACAAGAGGAATAGGGATAATAATAATAGTAACAAGGATAATAATAACAGTTATAGCGATAATAATAATAGTATTAAGGATAAAGGCAAGAGTAATACGGACAGTAATAATAGTAACAAGAATAATAATAACAGTTATAGCGATAATAATAATAGTAATGAGGATAATAATAATAGTTATAAGGATAAAGACAAGGGCAATAGCGATAATAATAATGGTAATAACAATAATATTAACAGTTGTAGCGATAATAATAATAGTAAAAAGGATTAATAATAATAGTTATATGGATAAAGACAAGAGTAATAGGGATAGTAACAATAGAATAACCATAATAATAACAATTATAGCGATAATAATAATAGTAATAACAATAATAATAACAGTTGTAGCGATAATAATAATAGTAAAAAGGACTAATAATAATAGTTATATGGATAAAGACAAGAGTAATACGGATAGTAACAATAGTAATAAGAATAATAATAACAGTTATAACGATAATAATAATAGTAACAAGAATAATAATAACAGTTATAGCGATAATAATAATAATAATAAGGATAATAATAATAGTTATAAGGAGAAAGACAAGAGGAATAGGGATAATAATAATAGTAACAAGAATAATAACAACAGTTATAGCGATAATAATAATAATAATAAGGATAATAATAATAGTTATAAGGAAAAAGACAAGGCCAATAGGGATAATAATAATAGTAATAAGAATAATAATAACAGTTATTAGCGATAATAATAATAGTTATAAGGATAAAGACAAGAGTAATGGGGATAGTAACAATAGAATAACCATAATAATAACAGTTATAGCGATAATAATAATAGTAATACGGATAATAATAATAGTTATAAGGATAAAGACAAGGGCAATAGCGATAATAATAATAGTAATAACAATAATAACAGTTGTAGCGATAATAATAATAGTAAAAAGGATTAATAATAATAATTATATGGATAAAGACAAGAGTTATACGGATAGTAACAATAGTAATAAGAATAATAATAACAGTTATAGCGATAATAATAATAGTAATAAGGATAAAGGCAAGAGTAATACGGACAGTAATAATAGTAACAAGAATAATAATAACAGTTATAGCGATAATAATAATAGTGTTAACGATAATAATAATAATTATAAGGATAAAGACAAGAGTAATGGGGATTGTAACAATAGAATAACCACAATAATAACAGTTATAGCGATAATAATAATAGTATTAAGGATAATAATAACAGTTATAGCGATAATAATAATAGTAATAAGGATAATAATAATAGTTATAAGGATAAAGACAAGGCCAATAGGGATAATAATAATAGGAATAAGAATAATAATACCAGTTACAGCGATAATAATAATAATAATAAGGATAATAATAATAGTTATAAGGATAAGTACAAGAGGAATAGGGATAATAGTAATAGTAATAAGAATAATAATAACAGTTATAGCGATAATAATAATAGTTATAAGGAGAAAGACAAGAGGAATAGGGATAATAATAATAGTAACAAGAATTATAACAACAGTTATAGCGATAATAATAATAGTAATAAGGATAATAGTAATAGTTATAAGGATAAAGACAAGGGCAATAGCGATAATAATAATAGTAATAACAATAATAATAACAGTTGTAGCGATAATAATAATAGTAACAAGAATAATAATAACAGTTATAGCGATAATAATAATAATAATAAGGATAATAATAATAGTTATAAGGAGAAAGACAAAAGGAACAGGGATAATAATAATAGTAACAAGAATAATAGTAACAGTTATAGCGATAATAATAACAATAATAAGGATAATAATAATAGTTATAAGGATAAATACAAGAGGAATAGGGATAATAGTAATAGTAATAAGAACAATAATAACAGTTATAGCGATAATAATAATAGTTATAAGGAGAAAGACAAGAGGAATAGGGATAATAATAATAGTAACAAGGATAATAATAACAGTTATAGCGATAATAATAATAGTATTAAGGATAAAGGCAAGAGTAATACGGACAGTAATAATAGTAACAAGAATAATAATAACAGTTATAGCGATAATAATAATAGTGTTAAGGATAATAATAATAGTTATAGGGATAAAGGCAAGAGTAATAGGGATAGTAACAAGAGAATAACCATAATAATAACAGTTATAGCGATAATAATAATAGTAATGAGGATAATAATAATAGTTATAAGGATAAAGACAAGGGCAATAGCGATAATAATAATAGTAATAACAATAATATTAACAGTTGTAGCGATAATAATAATAGTAAAAAGGATTAATAATAATAGTTATAGGGATAAAGGCAAGAGTAATAGGGATAGTAACAAGAGAATAACCATAATAATAACAGTTATAGCGATAATAATAATAGTAATGAGGATAATAATAATAGTTATAAGGATAAAGACAAGGGCAATAGCGATAATAATAATAGTAATAACAATAATATTAACAGTTGTAGCGATAATAATAATAGTAAAAAGGACTAATAATAATAGTTATATGGATAAAGACAAGAGTAATACGGATAGTAACAATAGTAATAAGAATAATAATAACAGTTATAACGATAATAATAATAGTAACAAGAATAATAATAACAGTTATAGCGATAATAATAATAATAATAAGGATAATAATAATAGTTATAAGGAGAAAGACAAGAGGAATAGGGATAATAATAATAGTAACAAGAATAATAACAACAGTTATAGCGATAATAATAATAATAATAAGGATAATAATAATAGTTATAAGGATAAAGACAAGGCCAATAGGGATAATAATAATAGTAATAAGAATAATAATAACAGTTATTAGCGATAATAATAATAGTTATAAGGATAAAGACAAGAGTAATAGGGATAGTAACAATAGAATAACCATAATAATAACAGTTATAGCGATAATAATAATAGTAACAAGAATAATAATAACAGTTATAACGATAATAATAATAATAATAAGGATAATAATAATAGTTATAAGGAGAAAGACAAAAGGAATAGGGATAATAATAATAGTAACAAGAATAATAGTAACAGTTATAGCGATAATAATAATAATAATAATAAGGATAATAATAATAGTTATAAGGATAAATACAAGAGGAATAGGGATAATAGTAATAGTAAGAAGAATAATAATAACAGTTATAGCGATAATAATAATAGTTATAAGGAGAAAGACAAGAGGAATAGGGATAATAATAATAGTAACAAGAATAATAACAACAGTTATAGCGATAATAATAATAGTAATAAGGATAATAGTAATAGTTATAAGGATAAAGACAAGGGCAATAGCGATAATAATAATAGTAATAACAATAATAATAACAGTTGTAGCGATAATAATAATAGTAACAAGAATAATAATAACAGTTATAGCGATAATAATAATAATAATAAGGATAATAATAATAGTTATAAGGAGAAAGACAAGAGGAATAGGGATAATAATAATAGTAACAAGGATAATAATAACAGTTATAGCGATAATAATAATAGTATTAAGGATAAAGGCAAGAGTAATACGGACAGTAATAATAGTAACAAGAATAATAATAACAGTTATAGCGATAATAATAATAGTAATGAGGATAATAATAATAGTTATAAGGATAAAGACAAGGGCAATAGCGATAATAATAATGGTAATAACAATAATATTAACAGTTGTAGCGATAATAATAATAGTATAAAGGATTAATAATAATAGTTATATGGATAAAGACAAGAGTAATAGGGATAGTAACAATAGAATAACCATAATAATAACAATTATAGCGATAATAATAATAGTAATAACAATAATAATAACAGTTGTAGCGATAATAATAATAGTAAAAAGGATTAATAATAATAGTTATAGGGATAAAGGCAAGAGTAATAGGGATAGTAACAAGAGAATAACCATAATAATAACAGTTATAGCGATAATAATAATAGTAATGAGGATAATAATAATAGTTATAAGGATAAAGACAAGGGCAATAGCGATAATAATAATAGTAATAACAATAATATTAACAGTTGTAGCGATAATAATAATAGTAAAAAGGACTAATAATAATAGTTATATGGATAAAGACAAGAGTAATACGGATAGTAACAATAGTAATAAGAATAATAATAACAGTTATAACGATAATAATAATAGTAACAAGAATAATAATAACAGTTATAGCGATAATAATAATAATAATAAGGATAATAATAATAGTTATAAGGAGAAAGACAAGAGGAATAGGGATAATAATAATAGTAACAAGAATAATAACAACAGTTATAGCGATAATAATAATAATAATAAGGATAATAATAATAGTTATAAGGAAAAAGACAAGGCCAATAGGGATAATAATAATAGTAATAAGAATAATAATAACAGTTATTGGCGATAATAATAATAGTTATAAGGATAAAGACAAGAGTAATAGGGATAGTAACAATAGAATAACCATAATAATAACAGTTATAGCGATAATAATAATAGTAATAAGGATAATAATAATAGTTATAAGGATAAAGACAAGGCCAATAGGGATAATAATAATAGTAATAAGAATAATAATAACAGTTATTAGCGATAATAATAATAGTTATAAGGATAAAGACAAGAGTAATGAGGATAGTAACAATAGAATAACCATAATAATAACAGTTATAGCGATAATAATAATAGTAATACGGATAATAATAATAGTTATAAGGATAAAGACAAGGGCAATAGCGATAATAATAATAGTAATAACAATAATAATAACAGTTGTAGCGATAATAATAATAGTAAAAAGGATTAATAATAATAATTATATGGAAAAAGACAAGAGTTATACGGATAGTAACAATAGTAATAAGAATAATAATAACAGTTATAGCGATAATAATAATAGTAATAAGGATAAAGGCAAGAGTAATACGGACAGTAATAATAGTAACAAGAATAATAATAACAGTTATAGCGATAATAATAATAGTGTTAACGATAATAATAATAGTTATAAGGATAAAGACAAGAGTAATAGGGATTGTAACAATAGAATAACCACAATAATAACAGTTATAGCGATAATAATAATAGTATTAAGGATAATAATAACAGTTATAGCGATAATAATAATAGTAATAAGGATAATAATAATAGTTATAAGGATAAAGACAAGGCCAATAGGGATAATAATAATAGGAATAAGAATAATAATCCCAGTTACAGCGATAATAATAATAATAATAAGGATAATAATAATAGTTATAAGGATAAGTACAAGAGGAATAGGGATAATAGTAATAGTAATAAGAATAATAATAACAGTTATAGCGATAATAATAATAGTTATAAGGAGAAAGACAAGAGGAATAGGGATAATAATAATAGTAACAAGGATAATAATAACAGTTATAGCGATAATAATAATAGTATTAAGGATAAAGGCAAGAGTAATACGGACAGTAATAATAGTAACAAGAATAATAATAACAGTTATAGCGATAATAATAATAGTAATGAGGATAATAATAATAGTTATAAGGATAAAGACAAGGGCAATAGCGATAATAATAATGGTAATAACAATAATATTAACAGTTGTAGCGATAATAATAATAGTAAAAAGGATTAATAATAATAGTTATATGGATAAAGACAAGAGTAATAGGGATAGTAACAATAGAATAACCATAATAATAACAATTATAGCGATAATAATAATAGTAATAACAATAATAATAACAGTTGTAGCGATAATAATAATAGTAAAAAGGACTAATAATAATAGTTATATGGATAAAGACAAGAGTAATACGGATAGTAACAATAGTAATAAGAATAATAATAACAGTTATAACGATAATAATAATAGTAACAAGAATAATAATAACAGTTATAGCGATAATAATAATAATAATAAGGATAATAATAATAGTTATAAGGAGAAAGACAAGAGGAATAGGGATAATAATAATAGTAACAAGAATAATAACAACAGTTATAGCGATAATAATAATAATAATAAGGATAATAATAATAGTTATAAGGAAGAAGACAAGGCCAATAGGGATAATAATAATAGTAATAAGAATAATAATAACAGTTATTAGCGATAATAATAATAGTTATAAGGATAAAGACAAGAGTAATGGGGATAGTAACAATAGAATAACCATAATAATAACAGTTATAGCGATAATAATAATAGTAATACGGATAATAATAATAGTTATAAGGATAAAGACAAGGGCAATAGCGATAATAATAATAGTAATAACAATAATAACAGTTGTAGCGATAATAATAATAGTAAAAAGGATTAATAATAATAATTATATGGATAAAGACAAGAGTTATACGGATAGTAACAATAGTAATAAGAATAATAATAACAGTTATAGCGATAATAATAATAGTAATAAGGATAAAGGCAAGAGTAATACGGACAGTAATAATAGTAACAAGAATAATAATAACAGTTATAGCGATAATAATAATAGTGTTAACGATAATAATAATAATTATAAGGATAAAGACAAGAGTAATGGGGATTGTAACAATAGAATAACCACAATAATAACAGTTATAGCGATAATAATAATAGTATTAAGGATAATAATAACAGTTATAGCGATAATAATAATAGTAATAAGGATAATAATAATAGTTATAAGGATAAAGACAAGGCCAATAGGGATAATAATAATAGGAATAAGAATAATAATACCAGTTACAGCGATAATAATAATAATAATAAGGATAATAATAATAGTTATAAGGATAAGTACAAGAGGAATAGGGATAATAGTAATAGTAATAAGAATAATAATAACAGTTATAGCGATAATAATAATAGTTATAAGGAGAAAGACAAGAGGAATAGGGATAATAATAATAGTAACAAGAATTATAACAACAGTTATAGCGATAATAATAATAGTAATAAGGATAATAGTAATAGTTATAAGGATAAAGACAAGGGCAATAGCGATAATAATAATAGTAATAACAATAATAATAACAGTTGTAGCGATAATAATAATAGTAACAAGAATAATAATAACAGTTATAGCGATAATAATAATAATAATAAGGATAATAATAATAGTTATAAGGAGAAAGACAAAAGGAACAGGGATAATAATAATAGTAACAAGAATAATAGTAACAGTTATAGCGATAATAATAACAATAATAAGGATAATAATAATAGTTATAAGGATAAATACAAGAGGAATAGGGATAATAGTAATAGTAATAAGAACAATAATAACAGTTATAGCGATAATAATAATAGTTATAAGGAGAAAGACAAGAGGAATAGGGATAATAATAATAGTAACAAGGATAATAATAACAGTTATAGCGATAATAATAATAGTATTAAGGATAAAGGCAAGAGTAATACGGACAGTAATAATAGTAACAAGAATAATAATAACAGTTATAGCGATAATAATAATAGTGTTAAGGATAATAATAATAGTTATAGGGATAAAGGCAAGAGTAATAGGGATAGTAACAAGAGAATAACCATAATAATAACAGTTATAGCGATAATAATAATAGTAATGAGGATAATAATAATAGTTATAAGGATAAAGACAAGGGCAATAGCGATAATAATAATAGTAATAACAATAATATTAACAGTTGTAGCGATAATAATAATAGTAAAAAGGATTAATAATAATAGTTATAGGGATAAAGGCAAGAGTAATAGGGATAGTAACAAGAGAATAACCATAATAATAACAGTTATAGCGATAATAATAATAGTAATGAGGATAATAATAATAGTTATAAGGATAAAGACAAGGGCAATAGCGATAATAATAATAGTAATAACAATAATATTAACAGTTGTAGCGATAATAATAATAGTAAAAAGGACTAATAATAATAGTTATATGGATAAAGACAAGAGTAATACGGATAGTAACAATAGTAATAAGAATAATAATAACAGTTATAACGATAATAATAATAGTAACAAGAATAATAATAACAGTTATAGCGATAATAATAATAATAATAAGGATAATAATAATAGTTATAAGGAGAAAGACAAGAGGAATAGGGATAATAATAATAGTAACAAGAATAATAACAACAGTTATAGCGATAATAATAATAATAATAAGGATAATAATAATAGTTATAAGGATAAAGACAAGGCCAATAGGGATAATAATAATAGTAATAAGAATAATAATAACAGTTATTAGCGATAATAATAATAGTTATAAGGATAAAGACAAGAGTAATAGGGATAGTAACAATAGAATAACCATAATAATAACAGTTATAGCGATAATAATAATAGTAACAAGAATAATAATAACAGTTATAACGATAATAATAATAATAATAAGGATAATAATAATAGTTATAAGGAGAAAGACAAAAGGAATAGGGATAATAATAATAGTAACAAGAATAATAGTAACAGTTATAGCGATAATAATAATAATAATAATAAGGATAATAATAATAGTTATAAGGATAAATACAAGAGGAATAGGGATAATAGTAATAGTAAGAAGAATAATAATAACAGTTATAGCGATAATAATAATAGTTATAAGGAGAAAGACAAGAGGAATAGGGATAATAATAATAGTAACAAGAATAATAACAACAGTTATAGCGATAATAATAATAGTAATAAGGATAATAGTAATAGTTATAAGGATAAAGACAAGGGCAATAGCGATAATAATAATAGTAATAACAATAATAATAACAGTTGTAGCGATAATAATAATAGTAACAAGAATAATAATAACAGTTATAGCGATAATAATAATAATAATAAGGATAATAAGAATAGTTATAAGGAGAAAGACAAAAGGAACAGGGATAATAATAATAGTAACAAGAATAATAGTAACAGTTATAGCGATAATAATAACAATAATAAGGATAATAATAATAGTTATAAGGATAAATACAAGAGGAATAGGGATAATAGTAATAGTAATAAGAATAATAATAACAGTTATAGCGATAATAATAATAGTTATAAGGAGAAAGACAAGAGGAATAGGGATAATAATAATAGTAACAAGGATAATAATAACAGTTATAGCGATAATAATAATAGTATTAAGGATAAAGGCAAGAGTAATACGGACAGTAATAATAGTAACAAGAATAATAATAACAGTTATAGCGATAATAATAATAGTAATGAGGATAATAATAATAGTTATAAGGATAAAGACAAGGGCAATAGCGATAATAATAATGGTAATAACAATAATATTAACAGTTGTAGCGATAATAATAATAGTATAAAGGATTAATAATAATAGTTATATGGATAAAGACAAGAGTAATAGGGATAGTAACAATAGAATAACCATAATAATAACAATTATAGCGATAATAATAATAGTAATAACAATAATAATAACAGTTGTAGCGATAATAATAATAGTAAAAAGGACTAATAATAATAGTTATATGGATAAAGACAAGAGTAATACGGATAGTAACAATAGTAATAAGAATAATAATAACAGTTATAACGATAATAATAATAGTAACAAGAATAATAATAACAGTTATAGCGATAATAATAATAATAATAAGGATAATAATAATAGTTATAAGGAGAAAGACAAGAGGAATAGGGATAATAATAATAGTAACAAGAATAATAACAACAGTTATAGCGATAATAATAATAATAATAAGGATAATAATAATAGTTATAAGGAAAAAGACAAGGCCAATAGGGATAATAATAATAGTAATAAGAATAATAACAACAGTTATAGCGATAATAATAATAGTAATACGGATAATAATAATAGTTATAAGGATAAAGACAAGGGCAATAGCGATAATAATAATAGTAATAACAATAATAACAGTTGTAGCGATAATAATAATAGTAAAAAGGATTAATAATAATAATTATATGGATAAAGACAAGAGTTATACGGATAGTAACAATAGTAATAAGAATAATAATAACAGTTATAGCGATAATAATAATAGTGTTAACGATAATAATAATAGTATTAAGGATAATAATAACAGTTATAGCGATAATAATAATAGTAATAAGGATAATAATAATAGTTATAAGGATAAAGACAAGGCCAATAGGGATAATAATAATAGGAATAAGAATAATAATACCAGTTACAGCGATAATAATAATAATAATAAGGATAATAATAATAGTTATAAGGATAAGTACAAGAGGAATAGGGATAATAGTAATAGTAATAAGAATAATAATAACAGTTATAGCGATAATAATAATAGTTATAAGGAGAAAGACAAGAGGAATAGGGATAATAATAATAGTAACAAGAATTATAACAACAGTTATAGCGATAATAATAATAGTAATAAGGATAATAGTAATAGTTATAAGGATAAAGACAAGGGCAATAGCGATAATAATAATAGTAATAACAATAATAATAACAGTTGTAGCGATAATAATAATAGTAACAAGAATAATAATAACAGTTATAGCGATAATAATAATAATAATAAGGATAATAATAATAGTTATAAGGAGAAAGACAAAAGGAACAGGGATAATAATAATAGTAACAAGAATAATAGTAACAGTTATAGCGATAATAATAACAATAATAAGGATAATAATAATAGTTATAAGGATAAATACAAGAGGAATAGGGATAATAGTAATAGTAATAAGAACAATAATAACAGTTATAGCGATAATAATAATAGTTATAAGGAGAAAGACAAGAGGAATAGGGATAATAATAATAGTAACAAGGATAATAATAACAGTTATAGCGATAATAATAATAGTATTAAGGATAAAGGCAAGAGTAATACGGACAGTAATAATAGTAACAAGAATAATAATAACAGTTATAGCGATAATAATAATAGTGTTAAGGATAATAATAATAGTTATAGGGATAAAGGCAAGAGTAATAGGGATAGTAACAAGAGAATAACCATAATAATAACAGTTATAGCGATAATAATAATAGTAATGAGGATAATAATAATAGTTATAAGGATAAAGACAAGGGCAATAGCGATAATAATAATAGTAATAACAATAATATTAACAGTTGTAGCGATAATAATAATAGTAAAAAGGATTAATAATAATAGTTATAGGGATAAAGGCAAGAGTAATAGGGATAGTAACAAGAGAATAACCATAATAATAACAGTTATAGCGATAATAATAATAGTAATGAGGATAATAATAATAGTTATAAGGATAAAGACAAGGGCAATAGCGATAATAATAATAGTAATAACAATAATATTAACAGTTGTAGCGATAATAATAATAGTAAAAAGGACTAATAATAATAGTTATATGGATAAAGACAAGAGTAATACGGATAGTAACAATAGTAATAAGAATAATAATAACAGTTATAACGATAATAATAATAGTAACAAGAATAATAATAACAGTTATAGCGATAATAATAATAATAATAAGGATAATAATAATAGTTATAAGGAGAAAGACAAGAGGAATAGGGATAATAATAATAGTAACAAGAATAATAACAACAGTTATAGCGATAATAATAATAATAATAAGGATAATAATAATAGTTATAAGGAAAAAGACAAGGCCAATAGGGATAATAATAATAGTAATAAGAATAATAATAACAGTTATTGGCGATAATAATAATAGTTATAAGGATAAAGACAAGAGTAATAGGGATAGTAACAATAGAATAACCATAATAATAACAGTTATAGCGATAATAATAATAGTAATAAGGATAATAATAATAGTTATAAGGATAAAGACAAGGCCAATAGGGATAATAATAATAGTAATAAGAATAATAATAACAGTTATTAGCGATAATAATAATAGTTATAAGGATAAAGACAAGAGTAATGAGGATAGTAACAATAGAATAACCATAATAATAACAGTTATAGCGATAATAATAATAGTAATACGGATAATAATAATAGTTATAAGGATAAAGACAAGGGCAATAGCGATAATAATAATAGTAATAACAATAATAATAACAGTTGTAGCGATAATAATAATAGTAAAAAGGATTAATAATAATAATTATATGGATAAAGACAAGAGTTATACGGATAGTAACAATAGTAATAAGAATAATAATAACAGTTATAGCGATAATAATAATAGTAATAAGGATAAAGGCAAGAGTAATACGGACAGTAATAATAGTAACAAGAATAATAATAACAGTTATAGCGATAATAATAATAGTGTTAACGATAATAATAATAGTTATAAGGATAAAGACAAGAGTAATAGGGATTGTAACAATAGAATAACCACAATAATAACAGTTATAGCGATAATAATAATAGTATTAAGGATAATAATAACAGTTATAGCGATAATAATAATAGTAATAAGGATAATAATAATAGTTATAAGGATAAAGACAAGGCCAATAGGGATAATAATAATAGGAATAAGAATAATAATCCCAGTTACAGCGATAATAATAATAATAATAAGGATAATAATAATAGTTATAAGGATAAGTACAAGAGGAATAGGGATAATAGTAATAGTAATAAGAATAATAATAACAGTTATAGCGATAATAATAATAGTTATAAGGAGAAAGACAAGAGGAATAGGGATAATAATAATAGTAACAATAATAATAACAACAGTTATAGCGATAATAATAATAGTAATAAGGATAATAGTAATAGTTATAAGGATAAAGACAAGGGCAATAGCGATAATAATAATAGTAATAACAATAATAATAACAGTTGTAGCGATAATAATAATAGTAACAAGAATAATAATAACAGTTATAGCGATAATAATAATAATAATAAGGATAATAATAATAGTTATAAGGAGAAAGACAAGAGGAATAGGGATAATAATAATAGTAACAAGGATAATAATAACAGTTATAGCGATAATAATAATAGTATTAAGGATAAAGGCAAGAGTAATACGGACAGTAATAATAGTAACAAGAATAATAATAACAGTTATAGCGAATATAATAATAGTGTTAAGGATAATAATAATAGTTATAGGGATAAAGACAAGAGTAATAGGGATAGTAACAATAGAATAACCATAATAATAACAGTTATAGCGATAATAATAATAGTAATAACAATAATAATAACAGTTGTAGCGATAATAATAATAGTAAAAAGGACTAATAATAATAGTTATATGGATAAAGACAAGAGTAATACGGATAGTAACAATAGTAATAAGAATAATAATAACAGTTATAACGATAATAATAATAGTAACAAGAATAATAATAACAGTTATAGCGATAATAATAATAATAATAAGGATAATAATAATAGTTATAAGGAGAAAGACAAGAGGAATAGGGATAATAATAATAGTAACAAGAATAATAACAACAGTTATAGCGATAATAATAATAATAATAAGGATAATAATAATAGTTATAAGGAAAAAGACAAGGCCAATAGGGATAATAATAATAGTAATAAGAATAATAATAACAGTTATTGGCGATAATAATAATAGTTATAAGGATAAAGACAAGAGTAATAGGGATAGTAACAATAGAATAACCATAATAATAACAGTTATAGCGATAATAATAATAGTAATAAGGATAATAATAATAGTTATAAGGATAAAGACAAGGCCAATAGGGATAATAATAATAGTAATAAGAATAATAATAACAGTTATTAGCGATAATAATAATAGTTATAAGGATAAAGACAAGAGTAATGGGGATAGTAACAATAGAATAACCATAATAATAACAGTTATAGCGATAATAATAATAGTAATACGGATAATAATAATAGTTATAAGGATAAAGACAAGGGCAATAGCGATAATAATAATAGTAATAACAATAATCATAACAGTTGTAGCGATAATAATAATAGTAAAAAGGATTAATAATAATAATTATATGGATAAAGACAAGAGTTATACGGATAGTAACAATAGTAATAAGAATAATAATAACAGTTATAGCGATAATAATAATAGTAATAAGGATAAAGGCAAGAGTAATACGGACAGTAATAATAGTAACAAGAATAATAATAACAGTTATAGCGATAATAATAATAGTGTTAACGATAATAATAATAGTTATAAGGATAAAGACAAGAGTAATAGGGATTGTAACAATAGAATAACCACAATAATAAGAGTTATAGCGATAATAATAATAGTATTAAGGATAATAATAACAGTTATAGCGATAATAATAATAGTAATAAGGATAATAATAATAGTTATAAGGATAAAGACAAGGCCAATAGGGATAATAATAATAGGAATAAGAATAATAATACCAGTTACAGCGATAATAATAATAATAATAAGGATAATAATAATAGTTATAAGGATAAGTACAAGAGGAATAGGGATAATAGTAATAGTAATAAGAATAATAATAACAGTTATAGCGATAATAATAATAGTTATAAGGAGAAAGACAAGAGGAATAGGGATAATAATAATAGTAACAATAATAATAACAACAGTTATAGCGATAATGATAATAATAATAAGGATAGTAATAATAGTAATAAGGAGGAAGACAAAAGGAATAGGGATAATAATAATAGTAACAAGAATAATAATAACAGTTATAGCGATAATAATAATAATAATAAGGATAATAATAATAGTTATAAGGATACAGACAAGGCCAATAGGGATAATAATAATAGTAATAAGAATAATAATAACAGTTATCAGCGATAATAATAATAGTTATAAGGATAAAGACAAGAGTAATAGGGATAGTAACAATAGAATAACCATAATAATAACAGTTATAGCGATAATAATAATAGTATTAAGGATAATAAAAACAGTTATAGCGGTAATAATAATAGTATTAAGGATAAAGGCAAGAGTAATACGGACAGTAATAATAGTAGCAAGAATAATAATAACAGTTATAGCGATAATAATAATAGTATTAAGGATAAAGGCAAGAGTAATACGGACAGTAATAATAGTAACAAGAATAATAATAACAGTTATAGCGATAATAATAATTGTGTTAAGGATAATAATAATAGTTATAAGGATAAAGACAAGAGTAATAGGGATAGTAACAATAGAATAACCATAATAATAACAGTTATAGCGATAATAATAATAGTTATAAGGATAAAGACAAGGGCAATAGCGATAATAATAATACTAATAGCAATAATAATAACAGTTGTAGCGATAATAATAAGAGTAAAAAGTATTAATAATAATAGTTATATGGATAAAGACAAGAGTAATGCGGATAGTAACAATAGTAATAAGAATAATAATAACAGTTATAGCGATAATAATAATAGTAACAAGAATAATAATAACAGTTATAGCGATAATAATAATAATAACAAGGATAATAATAATAGTTATAAGCAGAAAGACAAAAGGAATAGGGATAATAATAATAGTAACAAGAATAATAGTAACAGTTATAGCGATAATAATAATAGTATTAAGGATAAAGGCAAGAGTAATACGGACAGTAATAATAGTAACAAGAATAATAATAACAGTTATAACGATAATAATAATAGTGTTAAGGATAATAATAATAGTTATAAGGATAAAGACAAGAGTAATAGGGATAGTAACAATAGAATAACCATAATAATAACAGTTATAGCGATAATAATAATAGTAACAAGAATAATAGTAACAGTTATAGCGATAATAATAATAATAATAAGGATAATAATAATAGTTATAAGGATAAATACAAGAGGAATAGGGATAATAGTAATAGTAATAAGAATAATAATTACAGTTATAGCGATAATAATAATAGTTATAAGGAGAAAGACAAGAGGAATAGGGATAATAATAATTGTAACAAGAATAATAAGAACAGTTATAGCGATAATAATAATAATAATAAGGATAATAATAATAGTTATAAGGATAAAGACAAGGCCAATAGGGATAATAATAATAGTAATAAGAATAATAATAACAGCTATTAGCGATAATAATAATAGTTATAAGGATAAAGACAAGAGTAATAGGGATAGTAACAATAGAATAACCATAATAATAACAGTTATAGCGATAATAATAATAGTATTAAGGATAATAAAAACAGTTATAGCGGTAATAATAATAGTATTAAGGATAAAGGCAAGAGTAATACGGACAGTAATAATAGTAACAAGAATAATAATAACAGTTATAGCGATAATAATAATAGTAATAAGGATAATAATAACAGTTATATGTATATAGACAAGAGGAATAGGGATAATAGTAATAGTAATAAGAATAATAATAACAGTGATAGCGATAATAATAATAATAATAATTATAATAATAATAGTTATAAGGAGAAAGACAAGAGGAATAGGGATAATAATAATAGTATCAAGAATAATAATAACAGTTATAGCGATAATAATAATAGTGTTAAGGATAATAATAATAGTTATAAGGATAAAGACAAGAGTAATAGGGATAGTAACAATAGAATAACCATAATAATAGTAATAAGGATAATAATAATAGTTATAAGGATAAAGACAAGGGCAATAGCGATAATAATAATAGTAATAACAATAATAATAACAGTTGTAGCGATAATAATAATAGTAAAAAGGATTAATAATAATAGTTATATGGATAAAGACAAGAGTAATACGGACAGTAATAATAGTAACAAGAATAAGGATAATAATAATAGTTATAAGGATATAGACAAGAGGAATAGGGATAATAGTAATAGTAATAAGAATAATAATAACAGTTATAGCGATAATAATAATAATAATAAGGATAATAATAATAGTTATAAGGAGAAAGACAAGAGGAATAGGGATAATAATAATAGTAACAAGAATAATAATAACAGTTATAGCGATAATAATAATAGTATTAAGGATAAAGGCAAGAGTAATACGGACAGTAATAATAGTAACAAGAATAATAATAACAGTTATAGCGATAATAATAATAGTGTTAAGGATAATAATAATAGTTATAAGGATAAAGACAAGAGTAATAGGGATAGTAACAATAGAATAACCATAATAGTAACAGTTATAGCGATAATAATAATAGTATTAAGGATAATAAAAACAGTTATAGCGATAATAATAATAGTAATAAGGATAATAGTAATAGTTATAAGGATAAAGACAAGGGCAATAGCGATAATAATAATAGTAATATCAATAATAATAACAGTTGTAGCGATAATAATAATAGTAAAAAGGATTAATAATAATAGTTATATGGATAAAGACAAGAGTAATACGGATAGTAACAACAGTAATAAGAATAATAATAACAGTTATAGCGATAATAATAATAGTATTAAGGATAATAATAACAGTTATAGCGATAATAATAATAATTATAAGGAGAAAGACAAGAGGAATAGGGATAATAATAATAGTAACAAGAATAATAATAACAGTAATAAGGATAATAATAACAGGTATAGCGATAATAATAATAGTATTAAGGATAAAGGCAAGAGTAATACGGACAGTAATAATAGTAACAAGAATAATAATAACAGTTATAGCGATAATAATAATAAAAATAATAAGGATAATAAAAATAGTTATAAGGAGAAAGACAATAGGAATAGGGATAATAATAGTAGTAACAAGAATAATAGTAACAGTTATAGCGATAATAATAATAATAATAAGGATAATAATAATAGTTATAAGGATAAATACAAGAGGAATAGGGATAATAGTAATAGTAATAAGAATAATAATAACAGTTATAGCGATAATAATAATAGTATTAAGGATAATAATAATAGTTATAAGGATAAAGACAAGGGCAATAGCGATAATAATAATAGTAATAACAATAATCATAACAGTTGTAGCGATAATAATAATAGTAAAAAGGATTAATAATAATAATTATATGGATAAAGACAAGAGTTATACGGATAGTAACAATAGTAATAAGAATAATAATAACAGTTATAGCGATAATAATAATAGTAATAAGGATAATAATAATAGTTATAAGGATAAAGACAAGAGTAATAGGGATAGTAACAATAGAATAACCATAATAATAACAGTTATAGCGATAATAATAATAGTAACAAGAATAATAGTAACAGTTATAGCGATAATAATAATAATAATAAGGATAATAATAATAGTTATAAGGATAAATACAAGAGGAATAGGGATAATAGTAATAGTAATAAGAATAATAATTACAGTTATAGCGATAATAATAATAGTTATAAGGAGAAAGACAAGGGCAATAGCGATAATAATAATACTAATAGCAATAATAATAACAGTTGTAGCGATAATAATAAGAGTAAAAAGTATTAATAATAATAGTTATATGGATAAAGACAAGAGTAATGCGGATAGTAACAATAGTAATAAGAATAATAATAACAGTTATAGCGATAATAATAATAGTAACAAGAATAATAATAACAGTTATAGCGATAATAATAATAATAACAAGGATAATAATAATAGTTATAAGCAGAAAGACAAAAGGAATAGGGATAATAATAATAGTAACAAGAATAATAGTAACAGTTATAGCGATAATAATAATAGTATTAAGGATAAAGGCAAGAGTAATACGGACAGTAATAATAGTAACAAGAATAATAATAACAGTTATAGCGATAATAATAATAGTGTTAAGGATAATAATAATAGTTATAAGGATAAAGACAAGAGTAATAGGGATAGTAACAATAGAATAACCATAATAATAACAGTTATAGCGATAATAATAATAGTAACAAGAATAATAGTAACAGTTATAGCGATAATAATAATAATAATAAGGATAATAATAATAGTTATAAGGATAAATACAAGAGGAATAGGGATAATAGTAATAGTAATAAGAATAATAATTACAGTTATAGCGATAATAATAATAGTTATAAGGAGAAAGACAAGAGGAATAGGGATAATAATAATTGTAACAAGAATAATAAGAACAGTTATAGCGATAATAATAATAATAATAAGGATAATAATAATAGTTATAAGGATAAAGACAAGGCCAATAGGGATAATAATAATAGTAATAAGAATAATAATAACAGCTATTAGCGATAATAATAATAGTTATAAGGATATAGACAAGAGTAATAGGGATAGTAACAATAGAATAACCATAATAATAACAGTTATAGCGATAATAATAATAGTATTAAGGATAATAAAAACAGTTATAGCGGTAATAATAATAGTATTAAGGATAAAGGCAAGAGTAATACGGACAGTAATAATAGTAACAAGAATAATAATAACAGTTATAGCGATAATAATAATAGTAATAAGGATAATAATAACAGTTATATGTATATAGACAAGAGGAATAGGGATAATAGTAATAGTAATAAGAATAATAATAACAGTGATAGCGATAATAATAATAATAATAATTATAATAATAATAGTTATAAGGAGAAAGACAAGAGGAATAGGGATAATAATAATAGTATCAAGAATAATAATAACAGTTATAGCGATAATAATAATAGTGTTAAGGATAATAATAATAGTTATAAGGATAAAGACAAGAGTAATAGGGATAGTAACAATAGAATAACCATAATAATAGTAATAAGGATAATAATAATAGTTATAAGGATAAAGACAAGGGCAATAGCGATAATAATAATAGTAAAAAGGATTAATAATAATAGTTATATGGATAAAGACAAGAGTAATACGGACAGTAATAATAGTAACAAGAATAATAATAACAGTTATAGCGATAATAATAATAGTAATAAGGATAATAATAATAGTTATAAGGATATAGACAAGAGGAATAGGGATAATAGTAATAGTAATAAGAATAATAATAACAGTTATAGCGATAATAATAATAATAATAAGGATAATAATAATAGTTATAAGGAGAAAGACAACAGGAATAGGGATAATAATAATAGTAACAAGAATAATAATAACAGTTATAGCGATAATAATAATAGTATTAAGGATAAAGGCAAGAGTAATACGGACAGTAATAATAGTAACAAGAATAATAATAACAGTTATAGCGATAATAATAATAGTGTTAAGGATAATAATAATAGTTATAAGGATAAAGACAAGAGTAATAGGGATAGTAACAATAGAATAACCATAATAATAACAGTTATAGCGATGATAATAATAGTAACAAGAATAATAGTAACAGTTATAGCGATAATAATAATAATAATAAGGATAATAATAATAGTTATAAGGAGAAAGACAAGAGGAATAGGGATAATAATAATAGTAACAAGAATAATAATAACAGTTATAGCGATAATAATAATAGTATTAAGGATAAAGGCAAGAGTAATACGGACAGTAATAATAGTAACAAGAATAATAATAACAGTTATAGCGATAATAATAATAGTGTTAAGGATAATAATAATAGTTATAAGGATAACGACAAGAGTAATAGGGATAGTAACAATAGAATAACCATAATAATAACAGTTATAGCGATAATAATAATAGTATTAAGGATAATAAAAACAGTTATAGCGATAATAATAATAGTAATAAGGATAATAGTAATAGTTATAAGGATAAAGACAAGGGCAATAGCGATAATAATAATAGTAATATCAATAATAATAACAGTTGTAGCGATAATAATAATAGTAAAAAGGATTAATAATAATAGTTATATGGATAAAGACAAGAGTAATACGGATAGTAACAACAGTAATAAGAATAATAATAACAGTTATAGCGATAATAATAATAGTATTAAGGATAATAATAACAGTTATAGCGATAATAATAATAATTATAAGGAGAAAGACAAGAGGAATAGGGATAATAATAATAGTAACAAGAATAATAATAACAGTAATAAGGATAATAATAACAGGTATAGCGATAATAATAATAGTATTAAGGATAAAGGCAAGAGTAATACGGACAGTAATAATAGTAACAAGAATAATAATAACAGTTATAGCGATAATAATAATAATAATAATAAGGATAATAAAAATAGTTATAAGGAGAAAGACAAGAGGAATAGGGATAATAATAGTAGTAACAAGAATAATAGTAACAGTTATAGCGATAATAATAATAATAATAAGGATAATAATAATAGTTATAAGGATAAATACAAGAGGAATAGGGATAATAGTAATAGTAATAAGAATAATAATAACAGTTATAGCGATAATAATAATAGTATTAAGGATAATAAAAACAGTTATAGCGATAATAATAATAGTAATAAGGATAATAGTAATAGTTATAAGGATAAAGACAAGGGCAATAGCGATAATAATAATAGTAATAACAATAATAATAACAGTTGTAGCGATAATAATAATAGTAAAAAGGATTAATAATAATAGTTATAAGGATAAAGACAAGAGTAATAGGGATAGTAACAATAGAATAACCATAATAATAACAGTTATAGCGATAATAATAATAGTATTAAGGATAATAAAAACAGTTATAGCGATAATAATAATAGTAATAAGGATAATAGTAATAGTTATAAGGATAAAGACAAGGGCAATAGCGATAATAATAATAGTAATAACAATAATCATAACAGTTGTAGCGATAATAATAATAGTAAAAAGGATTAATAATAATAGTTATATGGATAAAGACAAGAGTAATACGGATAGTAACATTAGTAATAAGAATAATAATAACAGTTATAGCGATAATAATAATAGTAGTAAGGATAATAATAATAGTTATAAGGATGAAGACAAGAGGAATAGGGATAATAGTAATAGTAATAATAATAATAATAACAGTTATAGCGATAATAATAATAATAACAAGGATAATAATAATAGGTATAAGGAGAAAGACAAGAGGAATAGGGATAATAATAATAGTAACAATAATAATAACAACAGTTATAGCGATAATAATAATAGTATTAAGGATAAAGGCAAGAGTAATACGGACAGTAATAATAGTAACAAGAATAATAATAACAGTTATAGCGATAATAATAATAATAATAATAAGGATAATAATAATAGTTATAAGGATAAAGACAAGAGGAATACGATTAATAGTAATAGTAATAAGAATAATAATAACAGTTATAGCGATAATAATAATAATAATAAGGATAATAATAGTTATAAGGAGAAAGACAAGAGGAATAGGGATAATAATAATAGTAACAAGAATAATAATAACAATTATAGCGATAATAATAATAGTATTAAGGATAATAATAACAGTTATAAGGATAAAGACAAGAGGAATACCGTTAATAGTAATAGTAATAAGAATAATAATAACAGTTATAGCGATAATAATAATAATAATAAGGATAATAATAATAGTTATAAGGAGAAAGACAAGAGGAATAGGGATAATAGTAATAGTAATAAGAATAATAATAACAGTTATAGCGATAATAATAATAGTTATAAGGAGAAAGACAAGAGGAATAGGGATAATAATAATAGTAACAAGAATAATAATAACAGTTATAGCGATGATAATAATAATAATAAGGATAATAATAATAGTTATAAGGAGAAAGAAAAGAGGAATAGGGATAATAATAATAGTAACAAGAATAATAGTAACAGTTATAGCGATAATAATAATAATAATAAGGATAATAATAATAGTTATAAGGATAAATACAAGAGGAATAGGGATAATAGTAATAGCAATAACAATAATAATAACAGTTATAGCGATAATAATAATAGTTATAAGGAGAAAGACAAGAGGAATAGGGATAATAATAATAGTAACAAGAATAATAAGAACAGTTATAGCGATAATAATAATAGTAATAAGGATAATAATAATAGTTGTAAGGATATAGACAAGAGGAATAGGGATAGTAACAATAGAATAACCATAATAATAACAGTTATTGCGATAATAATAATAGTATTAAGGATAATAATAACAGTTATAGCGATAATAATTATAGTAATAAGGATAAAGACAAGGGCAATAGCGATAATAATAATAGTAACAACAATAATAATAACAGTTGTAGCGATAATAATAATAGTAAAAAGGATTAATAATAATAGTTATATGGATAAAGACAAGAGTAATACGGATAGTAATAATAGTAATAAGAATAATAATAACAGTTATAGCGATAATAATAATAGTAACAAGAATAATAATAACAGTTATAGCGATAATAATAATAATAATAAGGATAATAATAACAGTTATAAGGATAAAGACAAGGGCAATAGCGATAATAATAATAGTAATAACAATAATAATAACAGTTGTAGCGATAATAATAATAGTAAAAAGGATTAATAATAATAGTTATATGGATAAAGACAAGAATAATACGGATAGTAACAATAGTAATAAGAATAATAATAACAGTTATAGCGATAATAATAATAGTAACAAGAATAATAGTAACAGTTATAGCGATAATAATAGTAATAATAAGAAGGATAATAATAATAGTTATAAGTGTAACGTCCCTGGTGCTAGACCCGGGTGTTTACAGCACTCGTAAGGCAAAGAGCGGCATTTGCCTATTAAGCGACTCGTTCTTATTATAACTAATTCTAAAGATGTGGGGTTCGTTTGGCGTGTGGTTAAAGAGTAAAATCTACAGGTTAATACCTTTCGTTAATTAGGTTTATTCAATGAATTGGTTGTGAAAAATAGAGGATTACAATTAATAATTTTATTAAATTAATAATTTAGTCGAAGATATAAAAAAGATATGTATTGTTGGTTATTATATAATTGGTATCGAAAAACGCAAATCGGTAGCTAACTACGCGGATTTCAACAAAGGTACGTATTATTAGTTAACTATTTAATCGATTGCTATGACGCAACGCAAGAAACGCGGTTTAAACAAAGTTACTTATTTGATCGAATAAAATGTAAAAGACGTGGTTTAGAATGGATCTAGATCCCGACTGGTGACAGAACAATATCTGATCTTTCTATAATACCGAAATTTTAACTAAGAATATAGTTGGACGGGAGCAGCTACTCTTTGCTTGACTCTACAACTATAAGTTTCATGGCCCTTTTAGTCGGAGCACAAATTGACACCCAAAACTTGATCGCTTAATTGGGGAGCCTGCTGTTCGCTGGCTACTAGAACGACCCAACGATACAAGAGTCAGATGAACAACGTATGTCCAACAGGGTTGCAAATTTAGTATGACTCGACTTTAACATTCCGGAGCTACCGAAACGCCACCCAAAACACACGGGCTTCAGAGACCAAGCCGCTCAAAATGGGGAGCCTGCTATTCGCTGGCTACTAAACTACCCAGAGCGAACTCCGAGAATCTGACGGCGAATTTGTAACTCGGCAAAAATAATAAATTCTATGAGTGGCTGAAGAGCTCTTGTTTGATGTCTTAGTTCCTTCTGGGGCTGAGCGTAACACTCTCCTTTCGGAGTTTCAGAGACAAGATCGTTTGAATGGGGAGCCTGCTGTTCGCTGGCTACTAAAACGACCCAACGATCAAGTATCCAAATGGCTGACACCCGCTGTCCAGTTAAAACTAAGAATCCTTTAGGCTCTTACCAGCTAAAACTGCTCCAATTCGTCACTTGATACTTCTCCTAAGAGGTCCGTCGCGTAGTACTTCAAAGATTGTTCTGCACACTGGGCTTTCGCTGCACGCCCTTTTATACCCAGAGACTCATGGGTTTTTCGCGCCAAGTGGCGAGTTTAGACACGCATAAAAACTATTACTACTTTATTACGCTTTATTTAATAAAGAAAATATATTAGTTTGATTAAGAAAAATACGTTTTGATTTACTATTAATTAATATTTCACAAGCTAACTTGCTAAATCGTGGTTCTAATTAATTTTATATACGCAGATTGGCGGGATAATACAAGTATTTTAATAAGACAATAATTAATCACAAATAATACGCAAAATAATAACTAAAAATACTTCTTGGTTTATGGTCAATAAATAAATAATAATATGATTGTTTAAATAATAATTTATGATCATTCTTTCTCGATGTGTATTTGGCATCTCTGTCTAACTAACGCGCGCGCCATCGATCGGTGATCTAATTTAACAATGTTGCACGCGTTCTACCCTGGACCATTACCGCGCGAATTTTTATGGTGCGGTCGGTAATCGCGGTCGATAACAAAAATAAAAATATACGTATAACACGATTTCCCTACTTATCCACTTGTTGGGTGTTTGTTGTGGACTGGGGACGTTACACCTCCCCCCTTGTTTGGGTCTCTTGTCCTCAAGAGATCTACGTAGTTGCGGCGCCGTTTGATCTCGCACACGCAGCATTGGCAGGTTTTATCTTCGTTTCGGGGCGATGTTATTCCCGAACCGAACAGCCAGAGCATCTTCCAGCATCTGCGTCGTGGATCCCTTTTGTTTTTTATTTGTTTATATTGATGCCACGGCGGGTTTGGGATGTCTACCGTGTGCAGCTTCCACCTTTGGTTTTTCTTATCTCCATGCGCTTGTTCGCTAGGGCCAGCGGTCTCCTATATTATGTTGATTAGCGGTGATGGAACCCCGTATATGTGTGTCTGCGTAACTTTCCATTACCTTTGTCTCCAGTTTCTGCATTTTCTTCTTAAAACTGCGCAGTATTACCTTCTTGCCAGCTCGTCGCGCCATTTTCCTTGGCTATTAATTCGGTTGTGGCAAGGGTTCATGGGATCTTCCCAAATATGGCGGTTTCCCGCGTGATCACGCAATTATATAAAAGAAATATTTTCCCCCCCCTTTTTTTTTTTTTTCCTTTTTTGTTTTTCTTTTTCCCCAAATATGGCGGGTTTTAAACAATATATCGTCTTTTTTTTTGGGTTAAATAGGTTGTTTATTTTAATAAGGGGTTATATGTATAAAAATATAATAATAAAAATATATATATGTTTTTTTTTTTTTTTTTTTTCCTTTTTGTTTTTTTTTCTTTTACATTTCGGCGAGTTCCAAAAGTGGGAAGGCTGGGTCCGTCGGGAGCATGACCCCTTCGCCGAAACACTCCATCTCCTCCTCGTCGTGCTCGGAGATGCGATTCATGCACTCTGTGCATGAGATGGCTGGCCTGATATCGCTTAGGACCTCCTGGCACGCTATGCACTTTACTTTGTTTAGTGCGTGGCTAGAGTGCACGTGGTGGTGGCTCCCTATCGTTTTTAATTTGCGTTATGAGTATAAATATTTATTCATTTCTTATAGTTGCGAGTTCCTTACAAGAAGGAAATGTGATTTACTTGCCTATTGACCACCACTGGTGCTTGGTCCCTGGGACCGCCTGCATCCCGCAGGAATGGCATAGTCTCTTCATATCCCAGTGATATTTACACGAGAACACGAACCCCTTGTCCTGGACGCACATGCCGGATAAGATGTTCTCGGTTCTTTGATCTTGCACCATATTGAATTTTTAATAATTTGCTTCTTCTGTTAACGAGTGTCTTTGTTGGCCGTTGGCTCTACAATGTGCCCTTGCAGTGCGTTCTTAGCCACTTGTTGTCGCGCATGCGCGTTTCGTTTAAAATTTTGCGTTCTATAAAGCTATATTCACCTTATTATTGATTCTCGATCATTGATTGGCACATGGGCCCTCTTGACGCGATCTTTGTGTACTATTCGTTTTTTGTTTTTCCCTCCAATTTGCAATTCTACGTTGTTTTGGCCAATGTTCCTAGTTATTTTGTGCGGGCCAGAGTATTCTCTCTCTAATTTGTTTTTTCGTGGTGGGTTGAGTAAAAACACATCCTCGCCCGTTTGGTAATGTGTGGGCCGTATTTTCCTGTCGTAGTAGAATTTTTGTCGGTATTTCGATTGTTGTAAGTTGTTCCTGGCTATTTTACGAAGACTGTGCAATGTAGTGATTAAGTTTTCAACATAATCTGGATAGGTGTTGATGTTTTCCTCTATTACGAAGCTGGATGGTTGTCTTGCCTTTTTGCCGAATACTAGTTCGTGCGGCGTAAATTTTGTCCCTTCGTGTATGCTGGTATTGTATGAGAAGAGGGCCTGAGGTAACCATTCATCCCATTGTTTCTGCTCTGTAATGTAATGTTTGAGGTATTCTATAAATACGTGGTGGCTTCTTTCCAGTGAACCGTTGGACTGTGGGTGAAATGATGAAGTTCTATAAGTTTTGATTTGGAAGATTCTTGCCAATTTTTTCATTAATGATCCGGTGAAACAAGTGCCTTGGTCTGTTAAAATTGCCTTTGGACATCCAAATTTGCAGATAAAATGTTCCGTAAAAGCCTTTGCTACATCTTCTGCGGTAATAGATACGACTGGTGCTGCGACTGAGTATTTTGTTAAGTTGTCCTGGATGGTTAATATGTAACTGTGTCCTTTTCTTGTTAATGGTAGTGGTCCCAGGATGTCCAGAGATATTTTGTCGAATGCTTCAAATGGTGTGTCTGTGATGACCATTGGTTCTTTAGTTTTCATCCTTACCAGCTTGTTTCTTTGGCAGTCGATGCAGGTTTTGACGTAATCTGTTATATCCCTTTTCATGTTTTTCCAGTAGTAATTATCTCTTATCCGATGGTAAGTTTTCCTAATGCCCTTATGTCCGCCTAATGGTGTTACATGGTTTTCCTTAATAATTTCTATTCTATCCTGTTGCAGGGGTGTTTGTATGTTCCCTCTGCATAATGTTATTTTAGTGTGGGTGCTGGCGAAGATGACGTGTAAGACTTTCTTGATGTACTTTCTGTCTGGCATGCTAATTTCCTGTATATTCTGTTCCTGGAGAAAATGTGAGAGAGACTTCAATGCTTGGGGCAGTGCTTCCTTTGTTGGCACTGTTACTCCTAGTACCAGCTGGGTTTTTAATTTAATTACAATTATACCTTCAGCTAATGATTTGGTAATATTAATCTTCTTTTTCCTTATTACTTCTTCTGATTGTGGGTCAGTGGGGTTTCCTTCCTTGTCTAAAAATATAACTATTGGTCCTTTTCTTGCCCACAGGTGATCCTTGACTTCTTCTATCGTTGTGTATGTTATTTCCTCTGCTATTATACGTGGTTCCCCTGATTTCCTTATGGTAAGTTGTCCATCTTCTCTATATATTTTAATGGGTGTTATGGGGGCTGTTTTTGTTGGACTTGAATCTGATTTTTCTTTTAAATTTTTAGGTTCTGAAGACTCTTCTTTATGTGTGTCAGAAGAAGGGTAGATTTTTGGGGGGTCTTTGAACATATATTTTGGGATAATTGTTGCGTCGTCTATTTCTTCTATTTCGTCGCCGATTACAATGGGTTCTTCTTTCCTTTTTTGTGTGTTGCTTGGGACCTTTTCTTTAAAAGCAGTTGGGGGTTGATGAATTTCGACCTGTATTTTCTTTCCGTGTTTATGTTTTTTGTGCTTCTTTTTCTTTTTGGTCTCCAGCTGTGAGGTGCTTGAGTTTAAGTGTTTATTCTTGTCTTTTCCTACGAACTCTGAGTCATCGGTATCGTAATAATTGGACTCGTCCGAACTAATTTCTTTGGTAGAATATTGTGTACGTTTTTTCTTCCTGGGTAATGATTCGGCAGATGCAGATTCCCGTGGTCGAGTAGGGTACTGGTGCCATAGTTTCTCCTTTTTAATTTTTCCTGAGTTTGACGTAGTTGTGGATTCTCTCGGGCGTTTAACGTGCTGGTGCCATAGTTTCGGTCGTTTTATTTCTTTACCTTCAGATGTGGTGGTTGATCGGGATCTTTTTGCGTCGATTGGCAATGCTTCAATATTTTTAATAGGGTTACGGGATAATGCGTCCGTATTACAATTTAGTTTCCCAGCTTTATATATGACTTCGTAGTCATATTCGCTTAACTTCAATTTCCATCGAAGTAATCTTGATGTAGGATCGGCGACTCTAGTTATCCAAGTTAATGGCTTATGATCTGTTATTAAATAAAATTTTCTTCCATAAACGTAAGGACGAAAGTGGTTTACGGCGTAGACGATGGCCAGGAGCTCTCTTTCGGTTGCTGAATATCTTGTTTCGGCTTCATTAAGAACTCTTGAGGCATATGAAATAGGCCGGTCCTTCCCGATTTCTCCTTGACTAAGGATGGCTCCTACGGCTATTCCAGATGCGTCCGTAGTAATGTTAAACGGTTCTGAGAAGTTTGGATATGCTAGAATCGGCTCTTTACATAAAGCATCCCTAAGGTGCGTAAAGGCGTCCTGCTGTTGATCGGTCCACTCGAACTTCCGTTCCTTCTTTGTTAGATCAGACAGTGGTTTTGCGATTTTTGAGAAGTCTTGTATGAATCTTCGATAGTATCCGCATAGGCCCAGAAATTGTCTAACATTTTTTATGGTCCTTGGTATAGGGAATTCCTTGACTGCTTCTATTTTCCTAGGATCTGGCCTGAGTCCGTTTTCGTCGATAATGTGTCCCAGGTATGCCACTTCTTTTTTCAGGAACTCGCACTTATCCGGCTGCAGGCTAAGATTTGCTTCCCTGAGTCTCTTCATTAATTTGTCAAATTTGATTTCGTGTTCCTGCAGTGAACTTGCGTAAAGGACCATGTCGTCTAAGTAGACAAATACTTCTAATCCTTGGAGTCCTGTTAGCACATTGTCCATCAACCGTTGAAATGTTGCCGGGGCATTTTTCAGACCGAACGGCATTCTATTAAATTCGTAGTGCCCATATTGTGTGGAAAATGCAGTTTTATGTTTGTCGTCTGGATGCATAGGGATTTGGTGAAACCCTGATCTCAAGTCAAAAATCGAAAAGTATTTTGCGCTGCCCAGTTGGTCCAATATGTCTGTTATGTTGGGCAGGGGGTAGGCGTCGCCAATAGTCTTTTCATTTAATCGCCTGAAGTCGATTACCAACCTCCATCTCTTCTGTCCCTGAGAGTCTTCTTTTTTTGGTACTATCCATAGAGGTGAATTGTATGGAGACGTTGAATGTTCGATTATGCCCTTTTGTAGTAAGTCGTTAATTTGTTGGTTTATCTCCTCTTTATGGCATTGAGGGTAGCGGTACTGTTTTACATTAATTGGAGCTTCGTCTGTAGTAATTATTCGGTGATGTACCTTGTTAGTAGCTGGCAATTCTTCTCCAGGTAAACTGAATCTATCTGCGTTCTTTTGGATTAGGCGTTTGACGCTATTTTTTTCCTCTTCGTTAAGATGGTCCAAACGCAGGGTCTTGAATAATTCTTCCGCTCGTTCAGTGCCCTCGTGGTGTAGGTCTTCAATAGTTGATTCTTCAAATGGTACTAGTTCCACTTCAGGCATCTTTATTCGGATTGGTTCGGTGGAGACGTTAATGGCGCAGATGAAAGCGACTCCGTTTCTATTGGTTACAACCGCATTCCCGAGATGCAGTTCTGGGTGTAATTTTAATTTGGGTAGAAATCCTGTGTCAATACTTGCGTTTAAAATTTTAATGGGAATGACGTTCCCTTCTCTTGCTTTAATTTCGATGACAGGCTCTTGGAATGGGATTTTGTAATTTTCTATTGCCAAAAATGATTTGGAGTATCTAATGTCGGCTCCAGCGTGTATGAAAAATTCGTTTCCGAGTATTCCATCCTGGTTTATGGGCAAATCTTCTACTATGTGGAGGATGGCTTCGGTGTTGCAAATTCTTACTTTGGTGTATCCTGTAGTCGAAAGTTGGCCTTCGGTTATTCCGTTTAGTTCAAATAGAGCGTCTGTATATATAGGAGCAGCAGGGGAGAGTGCATCTTTTTTTATTAAATTTAGATCTGACCCGGTGTCTATCATAAAACAAGCGGATCCTTGTTGGAAATTGCCATTTTCTATTTCTATGGTAGGCGGTTTCTTTATCTTGCACGTGGGTTTTATGAGATTGGTCCTTTTACATACCTGTTGGTTTGTTTCTTTTTGCCTTTCTTGATAGGCCTTTTTCCGGCATTGGTCGACGATGTGCCCAATGTTATTACAGTATGAGCAAGTAGGTGGCGGCCTTGCTACAGGTGCTTGATTGTTTTGTTGCGGTCGGTTGACAAGGGCCTGATTAGGGGGGTTATTCCTTGGGGGTCCTTGTTGAGGTTGATTCCAAAATCTTCCCTGTTGAGGAGGTTGATTGATGTTCCGGCAGTTTTGTATGGTATGGCCTGAACGTTGACAATGCTGGCAATACCGGGGTTGCCATTGTATTCTAGCGGTTTGTTGCCCGCCTAAGCCCTGGCTTGGGCACATGCTGGTATTGTGTCCGTACCCGAAGCAATTACTGCACCGAATGGAACGAGTGTAGTTTTCGGCCATTTTTAGTCTTAAATGATTTTCTCTAACTTCGGCTTCTGCCCTAATGGTGGCGCTAATCGCGTCGTCTAAGTATATAAATTCGTGTATACGCAAACGATTATAAATTTCAGGCCTAAGTCCTGTTAAAAATGCTTTTACCGCGTTAGTTTCCGCGGTCTTATTGTATTGTTGCGCAATGGTTGGCTGCTCTAACTCATTACAATTTTTGATTTCAGATAAGATAGTTGAGACGCGACTACTATAATCAACGGCGGCCTCGTTTGGCATTTGCGCAATTTTTGATAAGTCTCCGTACAATTGAATGGAAGTATATGTTGGAGCGAAGCGTGATTTTAGAACCGCAATTAACTCGTCTATCGTATTATACTCGCCGCTTAGAATTACTCGCGATGCCTGACCGAATAATTTATTTTTTATTAATTGTACTAACCCGTATTCGGCGTGAGGCGAAATCATACGTTTAGCATTTAGGCAATTTTTCGTAAATTGATATATTGGAATATTGTGCCCATCAAACGGAGGCACTATGTCCGCGGCGTCTCGTATACTAATTTGTGGAAAGGAGCGAGAAGCGCTTTCTTGTTGAACCTCTATTTCGTCTTGCATTTTGAGTTAGCTTTATTCGGAATTAATTAATTAAATATTTGTTTGTGTTTTTTTTTTCTACTTTTTTTTTTCCTATATATATATTCTTTATGTGTGTTTTTTTTTCCTTTCCTTTTTATTAGTAAAATGGAAACGAAAGGTTTTAACCTCCACAGAGAAAAGTTCTCTTGCCACACAGTAGACCAATGATGCGTATCTGAAGCTACGATCAGTGATTCTGCACCTGTTTTATCCTCAATGCTAACGCTAAAAATTTATTCTGTTACGTATGAATTCGAAAGGGTGCAGTGGTCTCTAAAGTATTTAATCCCACCACGCTGTCACCAAAAATTTATTTGTTATATTAAACGTGTAACGTCCCTGGTGCTAGACCCGGGTGTTTACAGCACTCGTAAGGCAAAGAGCGGCATTTGCCTATTAAGCGACTCGTTCTTATTATAACTAATTCTAAAGATGTGGGGTTCGTTTGGCGTGTGGTTAAAGAGTAAAATCTACAGGTTAATACCTTTCGTTAATTAGGTTTATTCAATGAATTGGTTGTGAAAAATAGAGGATTACAATTAATAATTTTATTAAATTAATAATTTAGTCGAAGATATAAAAAAGATATGTATTGTTGGTTATTATATAATTGGTATCGAAAAACGCAAATCGGTAGCTAACTACGCGGATTTCAACAAAGGTACGTATTATTAGTTAACTATTTAATCGATTGCTATGACGCAACGCAAGAAACGCGGTTTAAACAAAGTTACTTATTTGATCGAATAAAATGTAAAAGGCGTGGTTTAGAATGGATCTAGATCCCGACTGGTGACAGAACAATATCTGATCTTTCTATAATACCGAAATTTTAACTAAGAATATAGTTGGACGGGAGCAGCTACTCTTTGCTTGACTCTACAACTATAAGTTTCATGGCCCTTTTAGTCGGAGCACAAATTGACACCCAAAACTTGATCGCTTAATTGGGGAGCCTGCTGTTCGCTGGCTACTAGAACGACCCAACGATACAAGAGTCAGATGAACAACGTATGTCCAACAGGGTTGCAAATTTAGTATGACTCGACTTTAACATTCCGGAGCTACCGAAACGCCACCCAAAACACACGGGCTTCAGAGACCAAGCCGCTCAAAATGGGGAGCCTGCTATTCGCTGGCTACTAAACTACCCAGAGCGAACTCCGAGAATCTGACGGCGAATTTGTAACTCGGCAAAAATAATAAATTCTATGAGTGGCTGAAGAGCTCTTGTTTGATGTCTTAGTTCCTTCTGGGGCTGAGCGTAACACTCTCCTTTCGGAGTTTCAGAGACAAGATCGTTTGAATGGGGAGCCTGCTGTTCGCTGGCTACTAAAACGACCCAACGATCAAGTATCCAAATGGCTGACACCCGCTGTCCAGTTAAAACTAAGAATCCTTTAGGCTCTTACCAGCTAAAACTGCTCCAATTCGTCACTTGATACTTCTCCTAAGAGGTCCGTCGCGTAGTACTTCAAAGATTGTTCTGCACACTGGGCTTTCGCTGCACGCCCTTTTATACCCAGAGACTCATGGGTTTTTCGCGCCAAGTGGCGAGTTTAGACACGCATAAAAACTATTACTACTTTATTACGCTTTATTTAATAAAGAAAATATATTAGTTTGATTAAGAAAAATACGTTTTGATTTACTATTAATTAATATTTCACAAGCTAACTTGCTAAATCGTGGTTCTAATTAATTTTATATACGCAGATTGGCGGGATAATACAAGTATTTTAATAAGACAATAATTAATCACAAATAATACGCAAAATAATAACTAAAAATACTTCTTGGTTTATGGTCAATAAATAAATAATAATATGATTGTTTAAATAATAATTTATGATCATTCTTTCTCGATGTGTATTTGGCATCTCTGTCTAACTAACGCGCGCGCCATCGATCGGTGATCTAATTTAACAATGTTGCACGCGTTCTACCCTGGACCATTACCGCGCGAATTTTTATGGTGCGGTCGGTAATCGCGGTCGATAACAAAAATAAAAATATACGTATAACACGATTTCCCTACTTATCCACTTGTTGGGTGTTTGTTGTGGACTGGGGACGTTACATAAGGATAAATACAAGAGGAATAGGGATAATAGTAATAGTAATAAGAATAATAGTAACAGTTATAGCGATAATAATAATAATAATAAGGATTAATAATAATAGTTATAGCGATAATAATAATAGTATTAAGGATAATAATAACAGCTATAGCGATAATAATATAGTTATAAGGAGAAAGACAAGAGGAATAGGGATAATAATAATAGTAACAAGAATAATAATAACAGTTATAGCGATAATAATAATAGTACTAAGGATAAAGGCAAGAGTAATACGGACAGTAATAATAGTAACAAGAATAATAATAACAGTAATAGCGATAATAATAATAGTATTAAGGATAATAATAACAGTTATGGCGATAATAATAATAGTAATAAGAATAATAATAACAGTTATAGCGATAATAATAATAGTAATAAGGATAATACTAACAGTTATAACGATAATAATAATAATCATAAGGATAATATTAATAGTTATAAGGAGAAAGACAAGAGGAATAGGGATAATAATAATAGTAACAAGAATAATAACAACAGTTATAGCGATAATAATAATAATAATAAGGATAATAATAATAGTAATAAGGAGAAAGACAAGAGGAATAGGGATAATAATAATAGTAGCAAGAATAATAATAACAGTTATAGCGATAATAATAATAGTACTAAGGATAAAGGCAAGAGTAATACGGACAGTAATAATAGTAACAAGAATAATAATAACATTTATAGCGATAATAATAATAGTATTAAGGATAATAATCACAGTTATAGCGATAATAATAATAGTAATAAGGATAATAATAATAGTTATAAGGATAAAGACAAGAGGAATAGGTATAATATAATAGCAACAAGAATAATAATAACAGTTATAGCGATAATAATAATAGTAATAAGGATAATAATAATAGTTATAAGGATAAAGACAAGAGTAATAGGGATAGTAACAATAGAATAACCATAATAATAACAGTTATAGCGATAATAATAATAGTATTAAGGATAATAATAACAGTTATAGCGATACTGATAGTAGTGATAAGGATAATAATAATAGTTATAAGGATAAAGACAAGGGCAATAGGGATAATAATAATAGTAATAAGAATAATAATAACAATTATTAGCATTAATAATAATAGTTATAAGGATAAAGACAAGAGTAATAAGGATAGTAACAATAGAATAAGGATAATAATAACAGTTATAACAATAATAATAATAGAAATAACAATAATAATAACAGATATAGCGATAATAATAATAGTAATAAGGATAATAATAATAATAATAAGGATAATAATAATAGTTATAAGGATAAAGACAAGAGGATTACGGATAATAGTAAAAGTAATAAGAATAATAACAGTTATAGCGATAATAATAATAGTATTAAGGATAATAATAATAGTAATAAGGATAATAATAATAGTAATAAGAATAATAATAACAGTTATTAGCGATAATAATAATAGTTATAAGGATAAAGACAAGAGTAATACGGATAGTAACAATAGAATAAGGATAATAATAACAGTTTTAGCGATAATAATAATAGTATTAAGGATAATAATAACAGTTATAGCGATAATAATAATAATCATAAGGATAATATTAATAGTTATAAGGATAAATACAAGAGGAATAGGGATAATAGTAATAGTAATAAGAATAATAATAACAGTTATAGCGATAATAATAATAATAATAAGGATAATAATAATAGTTATAAGGAGAAAGACAAGAGGAATAGGGATAATAATAATAGTAACAAGAATAATAGTAACAGTTATAGCGATAATAATAATAATAATAAGGATAATAATAATAGTTATAAGGATAAAGACAAGAGGAATACGGATAATAGTAATAGTAATAAGAATAATAATAGTTATAGCGATAATAATAATAGTAACAAGAATAATAATAACAGTTATAGCGATAATAATAATAGTAATAAGGATTAATAATAATAGTTATAGCGATAATAATAATAGTATTAAGGATAATAATAACAGCTATAGCGATAATAATATAGTTATAAGGAGAAAGACAAGAGGAATAGGGATAATAATAATAGTAACAAGAATAATAATAACAGTTATAGCGATAATAATAATAGTACTAAGGATAAAGGCAAGAGTAATACGGACAGTAATAATAGTAACAAGAATAATAATAACAGTAATAGCGATAATAATAATAGTATTAAGGATAATAATAACAGTTATGGCGATAATAATAATAGTAATAAGAATAATAATAACAGTTATAGCGATAATAATAATAGTAATAAGGATAATACTAACAGTTATAACGATAATAATAATAATCATAAGGATAATATTAATAGTTATAAGGAGAAAGACAAGAGGAATAGGGATAATAATAATAGTAACAAGAATAATAGTATCAGTTATAGCGATAATAATAATAATAATAAGGATAATAATAATAATAATAATAAGGATAATAATAATAGTTATAAGGATAAAGATAAGAGGATTACGGATAATAGTAAAAGTAATAAGAATAATAACAGTTATAGCGATAATAATAATAGTATTAAGGATAATAATAATAGTAATAAGGATAATAATAATAGTAATAAGAATGATAATAACAGTTATTAGCGATAATAATAATAGTTATAAGGATAAAGACAAGAGTAATACGGATAGTAACAATAGAATAAGGATAATAATAACAGTTTTAGCGATAATAATAATAGTATTCAGGAGAAAGACAAGAGGAATAGGGATAATAATAATAGTAACAAGAATAATAACAACAGTTATAGCGATAATAATAATAGTAACAAGAATAATAATAACAGTTATAGCGATAATAATAATAGTCATAAGGATAATGATAATAGTTATAAGGATAAAGACAAGAGTAATAGGGATAGTAACAATAGAATAAGCATAATAATAACAGTTATAGCGATAATAATAATAGTAATAAGGATAATAATAACAGTTATAGCGATAATAATAATAATCATAAGGATAATATTAATAGTTATAAGGATAAATACAAGAGGAATATTGATAATAGTAATAGTAATAAGAATAATAATAACAGTTATAGGGATAATAAAAATAATAATAAGGATAATAATAATAGTTATAAGGAGAAAGACAAGAGGAATAGGGATAATAATAATAGTAACAAGAATAATAGTAACAGTTATAGCGATAATAATAATAATAATAAGGATAATAATAATAGTTATAAGGAGAAAGACAAGAGGAATAGGGATAATAATAATAGTAACAAGAATAATAGTAACAGTTATAGCGATAATAATAATAATAATAAGGATAATAATAATAATAATAATAATAAGGATAATAATAATAGTTATAAGGATAAAGACAAGGGGAATACGGATAATAGTAATAGTAATAAGAATAATAACAGTTATAGCGATAATAATAATAGTACTAAGGATAAAGGCAAGAGTAATACGGACAGTAATAATAGTAACAAGAATAATAATAATAACAGTTATAGCGATAATAATAATAGTCATAAGGATAATGATAATAGTTATAAGGATAAAGACAAGAGGAATAGGGATAATAATAATAGTAACAAGAATAATAATAACAGTTATAGCGGTAATAATAATAGTACTAAGGATAAAGGCAAGACTAATACGGACAGTAATAATAGTAACAAGAATAATAATAACAGTTATAGCGATAATAATAATAGTATTAAGGATAATAATAATAGTTATAAGGATAAAGACAAGGGGAATAGGGATAATAATAATAGTAATAAGAATAATAATAACAGTTGTAGCGATAATAATAATACTTATAAGGATAAAGACAAGAGTAATACGGATAGTAACAATAGTAATAAGAATAATAATAACAGTTATAGCGATAATAATAATAGTAACAAGAATAATAATAACAGTTATAGCGATAATAATAATAATAATAAGGATAATAGTAATAGTTATAAGGAGAAAGACAAGAGGAGTAGGGATAGTAACAATAGAATAAGGATAATAATAACAGTTATAGCGATAATAATAATAGTAATAAGGATTAATAATAATAGTTATAGCGATAATAATAATAGTATTAAGGATAATAATAACAGCTATAGCGATAATAATATAGTTATAAGGATAAAGACAAGAGGAATAGGTATAATATAATAGCAACAAGAATAATAATAACAGTTATAGCGATATTAATAATAGTATTAAGGATAAAGGCAAGAGTAATACGGACAGTAATAATAGTAATAAGGATAATAATAACAGTTATAGCGATAATAATAATAATCATAAGGATAATATTAATAGTTATAAGGATAAATACAAGAGGAATAGGGATAATAGTAATAGCAATAAGAATAATAATAACAGTTATAGCGATAATAAAAATAATAATAAGGATAATAATAATAGTTATAAGGAGAAAGACAAGAGGAATAGGGATAATAATAATAGTAACAAGAATAATAGTAACAGTTATAGCGATAATAATAATAATAATAAGGATAATAATAATAGTTATAAGGATAAAGACAAGAGGAATACGGATAATAGTAATAGTAATAAGAATAATAACAGTTATAGCGATAATAATAATAGTACTAAGGATAAAGGCAAGAGTAATAATACGGACAGTAATAATAGTAACAAGAATAATAATAATAACAGTTATAGCGATAATAATAATAGTCATAAGGATAATGATAATAGTTATAAGGATAAAGAAAAGAGGAATAGGGATAATAATAATAGTAACAAGAATAATAACAACAGTTATAGCGATAATAATAATAATAATAAGGATAATAATAATAGTTATAAGGAGAAAGACAAGAGGAATAGGGATAATAATAATAGTAGCAAGAATAATAATAACAGTTATAGCGATAATAATAATAGTACTAAGGATAAAGGCAAGAGTAATACGGACAGTAATAATAGTAACAAGAATAATAATGACAGTTATAGCGATAATAATAATATTATTAAGGATAATAATAACAGTTATAGCGATAATAATAATAGTCATAAGGATAATGATAATAGTTATAAGGATAAAGACAAGAGTAATAGGGATAGTAACAATAGAATAAGCATAATATTAACAGTTATAGCGATAATAATAATAGTACAAAGGATAAAGGCAAGAGTAATACGGACAGTAATAATAGTAACAAGAATAATAATAATAACAGTTATAGCGATAATAATAATAGTCATAAGGATAATGATAATAGTTATAAGGATAAAGACAAGAGGAATAGGGATAATAATAATAGTAACAAGAATAATAATAACAGTTATAGCGGTAATAATAATAGTACTAAGTATAAAGGCAAGACTAATACGGACAGTAATAATAGTAACAAGCATAATAATAACAGTAATAGCGATAATAATAATAGTATTAAGGATAATAATAACAGTTATGGCGATAATAATAATAGTAATAAGAATAATAATAACAGTTATAGCGATAATAATAATAGTAATCAGGATAATAAGAACAGATATAACGATAATAATAATAATCATAAGGATAATATTAATAGTTATAAGGATAAATACAAGAGGAATAGGGATAATAGTAATAGTAATAAGAATAATAATAACAGTTATAGCGATAATAATAATAGTAACAAGAATAATAATAACAGTTATAGCGATAATAATAATAGTCATAAGGATAATGATAATAGTTATAAGGATAAAGACAAGAGTAATAGGGATAGTAACAATAGAATAAGCATAATAATAACAGTTATAGCGATAATAATAATAGTAATAAGGATAATAATAACAGTTATAGCGATAATAATAATAATCATAAGGATAATATTAATAGTTATAAGGATAAATACAAGAGGAATATGGATAATAGTAATAGTAATAAGAATAATAATAACAGTTATAGCGATAATAATAATAATAATAAGGATAATAATAATAGTTATAAGGAGAAAGACAAGAGGAATAGGGATAATAATAATAGTAACAAGAATAATAGTATCAGTTATAGCGATAATAATAATAATAATAAGGATAATAATAATAATAATAATAAGGATAATAATAATAGTTATAAGGATAAAGATAAGAGGATTACGGATAATAGTAAAAGTAATAAGAATAATAACAGTTATAGCGATAATAATAATAGTATTAAGGATAATAATAATAGTAATAAGGATAATAATAATAGTAATAAGAATGATAATAACAGTTATTAGCGATAATAATAATAGTTATAAGGATAAAGACAAGAGTAATACGGATAGTAACAATAGAATAAGGATAATAATAACAGTTTTAGCGATAATAATAATAGTATTCAGGAGAAAGACAAGAGGAATAGGGATAATAATAATAGTAACAAGAATAATAACAACAGTTATAGCGATAATAATAATAGTAACAAGAATAATAATAACAGTTATAGCGATAATAATAATAGTCATAAGGATAATGATAATAGTTATAAGGATAAAGACAAGAGTAATAGGGATAGTAACAATAGAATAAGCATAATAATAACAGTTATAGCGATAATAATAATAGTAATAAGGATAATAATAACAGTTATAGCGATAATAATAATAATCATAAGGATAATATTAATAGTTATAAGGATAAATACAAGAGGAATATTGATAATAGTAATAGTAATAAGAATAATAATAACAGTTATAGGGATAATAAAAATAATAATAAGGATAATAATAATAGTTATAAGGAGAAAGTCAAGAGGAATAGGGATAATAATAATAGTAACAAGAATAATAGTAACAGTTATAGCGATAATAATAATAATAATAAGGATAATAATAATAATAATAATAATAAGGATAATAATAATAGTTATAAGGATAAAGACAAGAGGAATACGGATAATAGTAATAGTAATAAGAATAATAACAGTTATAGCGATAATAATAATAGTACTAAGGATAAAGGCAAGAGTAATACGGACAGTAATAATAGTAACAAGAATAATAATAATAACAGTTATAGCGATAATAATAATAGTCATAAGGATAATAATAATAGTTATAAGGATAAAGACAAGAGGAATAGGGATAATAATAATAGTAACAAGAATAATAATAACAGTTATAGCGGTAATAATAATAGTACTAAGGATAAAGGCAAGACTAATACGGACAGTAATAATAGTAACAAGAATAATAATAACAGTTATAGCGATAATAATAATAGTATTAAGGATAATAATAATAGTTATAAGGATAAAGACAAGGGGAATAGGGATAATAATAATAGTAATAAGAATAATAATAACAGTTGTAGCGATAATAATAATACTTATAAGGATAAAGACAAGAGTAATACGGATAGTAACAATAGTAATAAGAATAATAATAACAGTCATAGCGATAATAATAATAGTAACAAGAATAATAATAACAGTTATAGCGATAATAATAATAATAATAAGGATAATAGTAATAGTTATAAGGAGAAAGACAAGAGGAGTAGGGATAGTAACAATAGAATAAGGATAATAATAACAGTTATAGCGATAATAATAATAGTAATAAGGATTAATAATAATAGTTATAGCGATAATAATAATAGTATTAAGGATAATAATAACAGCTATAGCGATAATAATATAGTTATAAGGATAAAGACAAGAGGAATAGGTATAATATAATAGCAACAAGAATAATAATAACAGTTATAGCGATAATAATAATAGTATTAAGGATAAAGGCAAGAGTAATACGGACAGTAATAATAGTAATAAGGATAATAATAACAGTTATAGCGATAATAATAATAATCATAAGGATAATATTAATAGTTATAAGGATAAATACAAGAGGAATAGGGATAATAGTAATAGCAATAAGAATAATAATAACAGTTATAGCGATAATAAAAATAATAATAAGGATAATAATAATAGTTATAAGGAGAAAGACAAGAGGAATAGGGATAATAATAATAGTAACAAGAATAATAGTAACAGTTATAGCGATAATAATAATAATAATAAGGATAATAATAATAATAATAATAATAATAAGGATAATAATAATAGTTATAAGGATAAAGACAAGAGGAATACGGATAATAGTAATAGTAATAAGAATAATAACAGTTATAGCGATAATAATAATAGTACTAAGGATAAAGGCAAGAGTAATACGGACAGTAATAATAGTAACAAGAATAATAATAATAACAGTTATAGCGATAATAATAATAGTCATAAGGATAATGATAATAGTTATAAGGATAAAGACAAGAGGAATAGGGATAATAATAATAGTAACAAGAATAATAACAACAGTTATAGCGATAATAATAATAATAATAAGGATAATAATAATAGTTATAAGGAGAAAGACAAGAGGAATAGGGATAATAATAATAGTAGCAAGAATAATAATAACAGTTATAGCGATAATAATAATAGTACTAAGGATAAAGGCAAGAGTAATACGGACAGTAATAATAGTAACAAGAATAATAATGACAGTTATAGCGATAATAATAATATTATTAAGGATAATAATAACAGTTATAGCGATAATAATAATAGTCATAAGGATAATGATAATAGTTATAAGGATAAAGACAAGAGTAATAGGGATAGTAACAATAGAATAAGCATAATATTAACAGTTATAGCGATAATAATAATAGTAATAAGGATAATAATAACAGTTATAGCGATAATAATAATAATCATAAGGATAATATTAATAGTTATAAGGATAAATACAAGAGGAATAGGGATAATAGTAATAGTAATAAGAATAATAATAACAGTTATAGCGATAATAATAATAGTACAAAGGATAAAGGCAAGAGTAATACGGACAGTAATAATAGTAACAAGAATAATAATAATAACAGTTATAGCGATAATAATAATAGTCATAACGATAATGATAATAGTTATAAGGATAAACACAAGAGGAATAGGGATAATAATAATAGTAACAAGAATAATAATAACAGTTATAGCGGTAATAATAATAGTACTAAGTATAAAGGCAAGACTAATACGGACAGTAATAATAGTAACAAGCATAATAATAACAGTAATAGCGATAATAATAATAGTATTAAGGATAATAATAACAGTTATGGCGATAATAATAATAGTAATAAGAATAATAATAACAGTTATAGCGATAATAATAATAGTAATCAGGATAATAAGAACAGATATAACGATAATAATAATAATCATAAGGATAATATTAATAGTTATAAGGATAAATACAAGACGAATAGGGATAATAGTAATAGTAATAAGAATAATAATAACAGTTATAGCGATAATAATAATAGTAACAAGAATAATAATAACAGTTATAGCGATAATAATAATAGTCATAAGGATAATGATAATAGTTATAAGGATAAAGACAAGAGTAATAGGGATAGTAACAATAGAATAAGCATAATAATAACAGTTATAGCGATAATAATAATAGTAATAAGGATAATAATAACAGTTATAGCGATAATAATAATAATCATAAGGATAATATTAATAGTTATAAGGATAAATACAAGAGGAATATGGATAATAGTAATAGTAATAAGAATAATAATAACAGTTATAGCGATAATAATAATAATAATAAGGATAATAATAATAGTTATAAGGAGAAAGACAAGAGGAATAGGGATAATAATAATAGTAACAAGAATAATAGTATCAGTTATAGCGATAATAATAATAATAATAAGGATAATAATAATAATAATAATAAGGATAATAATAATAGTTATAAGGATAAAGATAAGAGGATTACGGATAATAGTAAAAGTAATAAGAATAATAACAGTTATAGCGATAATAATAATAGTATTAAGGATAATAATAATAGTAATAAGGATAATAATAATAGTAATAAGAATGATAATAACAGTTATTAGCGATAATAATAATAGTTATAAGGATAAAGACAAGAGTAATACGGATAGTAACAATAGAATAAGGATAATAATAACAGTTTTAGCGATAATAATAATAGTATTCAGGAGAAAGACACGAGGAATAGGGATAATAATAATAGTAACAAGAATAATAACAACAGTTATAGCGATAACAATAATAGTAACAAGAATAATAATAACAGTTATAGCGATAATAATAATAGTCATAAGGATAATGATAATAGTTATAAGGATAAAGACAAGAGTAATAGGGATAGTAACAATAGAATAAGCATAATAATAACAGTTATAGCGATAATAATAATAGTAATAAGGATAATAATAACAGTTATAGCGATAATAATAATAATCATAAGGATAATATTAATAGTTATAAGGATAAATACAAGAGGAATATTGATAATAGTAATAGTAATAAGAATAATAATAACAGTTATAGGGATAATAAAAATAATAATAAGGATAATAATAATAGTTATAAGGAGAAAGACAAGAGGAATAGGGATAATAATAATAGTAACAAGAATAATAGTAACAGTTATAGCGATAATAATAATAATAATAAGGATAATAATAATAATAATAATAATAAGGATAATAATAATAGTTATAAGGATAAAGACAAGAGGAATACGGATAATAGTAATAGTAATAAGAATAATAACAGTTATAGCGATAATAATAATAGTCATAAGGATAATGATAATAGTTATAAGGATAAAGACAAGAGGAATAGGGATAATAATAATAGTAACAAGAATAATAACAACAGTTATAGCGATAATAATAATAATAATAAGGATAATAATAATAGTTATAAGGAGAAAGACAAGAGGAATAGGGATAATAATAATAGTAGCAAGAATAATAATAACAGTTATAGCGATAATAATAATAGTACTAAGGATAAAGGCAAGAGTAATACGGACAGTAATAATAGTAACAAGAATAATAATGACAGTTATAGCGATAATAATAATATTATTAAGGATAATAATAACAGTTATAGCGATAATAATAATAGTCATAAGGATAATGATAATAGTTATAAGGATAAAGACAAGAGTAATAGGGATAGTAACAATAGAATAAGCATAATATTAACAGTTATAGCGATAATAATAATAGTAATAAGGATAATAATAACAGTTATAGCGATAATAATAATAATCATAAGGATAATATTAATAGTTATAAGGATAAATACAAGAGGAATAGGGATAATAGTAATAGTAATAAGAATAATAATAACAGTTATAGCGATAATAATAATAGTACAAAGGATAAAGGCAAGAGTAATACGGACAGTAATAATAGTAACAAGAATAATAATAATAACAGTTATAGCGATAATAATAATAGTCATAACGATAATGATAATAGTTATAAGGATAAACACAAGAGGAATAGGGATAATAATAATAGTAACAAGAATAATAATAACAGTTATAGCGGTAATAATAATAGTACTAAGTATAAAGGCAAGACTAATACGGACAGTAATAATAGTAACAAGCATAATAATAACAGTAATAGCGATAATAATAATAGTATTAAGGATAATAATAACAGTTATGGCGATAATAATAATAGTAATAAGAATAATAATAACAGTTATAGCGATAATAATAATAGTAATCAGGATAATAAGAACAGATATAACGATAATAATAATAATCATAAGGATAATATTAATAGTTATAAGGATAAATACAAGACGAATAGGGATAATAGTAATAGTAATAAGAATAATAATAACAGTTATAGCGATAATAATAATAGTAACAAGAATAATAATAACAGTTATAGCGATAATAATAATAGTCATAAGGATAATGATAATAGTTATAAGGATAAAGACAAGAGTAATAGGGATAGTAACAATAGAATAAGCATAATAATAACAGTTATAGCGATAATAATAATAGTAATAAGGATAATAATAACAGTTATAGCGATAATAATAATAATCATAAGGATAATATTAATAGTTATAAGGATAAATACAAGAGGAATATGGATAATAGTAATAGTAATAAGAATAATAATAACAGTTATAGCGATAATAATAATAATAATAAGGATAATAATAATAGTTATAAGGAGAAAGACAAGAGGAATAGGGATAATAATAATAGTAACAAGAATAATAGTATCAGTTATAGCGATAATAATAATAATAATAAGGATAATAATAATAATAATAATAAGGATAATAATAATAGTTATAAGGATAAAGATAAGAGGATTACGGATAATAGTAAAAGTAATAAGAATAATAACAGTTATAGCGATAATAATAATAGTATTAAGGATAATAATAATAGTAATAAGGATAATAATAATAGTAATAAGAATGATAATAACAGTTATTAGCGATAATAATAATAGTTATAAGGATAAAGACAAGAGTAATACGGATAGTAACAATAGAATAAGGATAATAATAACAGTTTTAGCGATAATAATAATAGTATTCAGGAGAAAGACACGAGGAATAGGGATAATAATAATAGTAACAAGAATAATAACAACAGTTATAGCGATAACAATAATAGTAACAAGAATAATAATAACAGTTATAGCGATAATAATAATAGTCATAAGGATAATGATAATAGTTATAAGGATAAAGACAAGAGTAATAGGGATAGTAACAATAGAATAAGCATAATAATAACAGTTATAGCGATAATAATAATAGTAATAAGGATAATAATAACAGTTATAGCGATAATAATAATAATCATAAGGATAATATTAATAGTTATAAGGATAAATACAAGAGGAATATTGATAATAGTAATAGTAATAAGAATAATAATAACAGTTATAGGGATAATAAAAATAATAATAAGGATAATAATAATAGTTATAAGGAGAAAGACAAGAGGAATAGGGATAATAATAATAGTAACAAGAATAATAGTAACAGTTATAGCGATAATAATAATAATAATAAGGATAATAATAATAATAATAATAATAAGGATAATAATAATAGTTATAAGGATAAAGACAAGAGGAATACGGATAATAGTAATAGTAATAAGAATAATAACAGTTATAGCGATAATAATAATAGTACTAAGGATAAAGGCAAGAGTAATACGGACAGTAATAATAGTAACAAGAATAATAATAATAACAGTTATAGCGATAATAATAATAGTCATAAGGATAATAATAATAGTTATAAGGATAAAGACAAGAGGAATAGGGATAATAATAATAGTAACAAGAATAATAATAACAGTTATAGCGGTAATAATAATAGTACTAAGGATAAAGGCAAGACTAATACGGACAGTAATAATAGTAACAAGAATAATAATAACAGTAATAGCGATAATAATAATAGTATTAAGGATAATAATAATAGTTATAAGGATAAAGACAAGGGGAATAGGGATAATAATAATAGTAATAAGAATAATAATAACAGTTGTAGCGATAATAATAATACTTATAAGGATAAAGACAAGAGTAATACGGATAGTAATAATAGTAACAAGAATAATAATAACAGTAATAGCGATAATAATAATAGTATTAAGGATAATAATAACAGTTATGGCGATAATAATAATAGTAATAAGAATAATAATAACAGTTATAGCGACAATAATAATAGTAATCAGGATAATAATAACAGTTATAACGATAATAATAATAATCATAAGGATAATATTAATAGTTATAAGGATAAATACAAGAGGAATAGGGATAATAGTAATAGTAATAAGAATAATAATAACATTTATAGCGATAATAATAATAGTATTAAGGATGATAATCGCAGTTATAGCGATAATAATAATAGTAATAAGGATAATAATAATAATAATAAGGATAATAATAATAGTTATAAGGATAAAGACAAGAGTAATACGGATAATAGTAATAGTAATAAGAATAATAACAGTTATAGCGATAATAATAATAGTATTAAGGATAATAATAATAGTAATAAGGATAATAATAATAGTAATAAGAATAATAATAATAGTTATTAGCGATAATAATAATAGTAATAAGGATAATAATAACAGTTATAGCGATAATAATAATAATCATAAGGATAATATTAATAGTTATAAGGATAAATACAAGAGGAATAGGGATAATAGTAATAGTAATAAGAATAATAATAACAGGTATAGCGATAATAATAATAATAATAAGGATAATAATAATAGTTATAAGGAGAAAGACAAGAGGAATAGGGATAATAATAATAGTAACAAGAATAATAGTATCAGTTATAGCGATAATAATAATAATAATAAGGATAATAATAATAATAATAATAAGGATAATAATAATAGTTATAAGGATAAAGACAAGAGGATTACGGATAATAGTAAAAGTAATAAGAATAATAACAGTTATAGCGATAATAATAATAGTATTAAGGATAATAATAATAGTAATAAGGATAATAATAATAGTAATAAGAATAATAATAACAGTTATTAGCGATAATAATAATAGTTATAAGGATAAAGACAAGAGTAATACGGATAGTAACAATAGAATAAGGATAATAATAACAGTTTTAGCGATAATAATAATAGTATTAAGGATAATAATAACAGTTATAGCGATAATAATAATAATCATAAGGATAATATTAATAGTTATAAGGATAAATACAAGAGGAATAGGGATAATAGTAATAGTAATAAGAATAATAATAACAGTTATAGCGATAATAAAAATAATAATAAGGATAATAATAATAGTTATAAGGAGAAAGACAAGAGGAATAGGGATAATAATAATAGTAACAAGAATAATAGTAACAGTTATAGCGATAATAATAATAATAATAAGGATAATAATAATAATAATAATAATAAGGATAATAATAATAGTTATAAGGATAAAGACAAGGGGAATACGGATAATAGTAATTGTTTAGGCCTAGCTTTAGAATATAGTTTTGTAATTGTTAGTGTTTCGCAGCATAAATTTAGAATCTAGTTTTTACAAGTTCTTTAGAAATGTGGAATTTACGATGGGGTTCGATTCACGAGAGCAGCTAGCAATTTGTACACGGGACTAACATTTGGCCTGCACGTTGCTAGCGCGTTCATGGCATGCAAGTACCAGAGCCGTTTTTGAGAGTCCTTTGTATTTTACAATTTACGATTTCTGTGTCCAAGTTCTGTCGACGGTCTCAACAGCTAATTGCCAGTGCCATGAACGCGAATTTCCTGAGGGTCCGAGGACAGGGCCTAGGCGACATAAACCAGGTCCCCTTGTTGACAACCCAACGGAAATTCTGTCTTACGTGCACTTTCTCCTTTTCCACCTCCACACGACACATCGTACTCCGCACGGATCGCGCTACGGGCGCACGGGGTAGGATGATGTCCTTTTTTAAACGTTACGATTGGTACAAAAAGACACCAATCAGGACAAACACCCCGTCCTCCGAGTTTTCTTCCTCAGGAAATAGTCCTGCAGGATTCACTTACTCTCAAACAGTCTTCCATCTAGTATACACTCTCAACAGCTCGCACTTTAGTTTTCGTATAGTCTCCAAGTTTGGAGTGGTCCTTCGGGCAAGGAATAGTTATAAATAGTATAGTTTAGAACAAATTTAGTCGGCACACCACGTGCAATATACAACAAGGCTCGAACGAATCTATTTCAATCACGAGCGTTAACATTTGGTCCTTCGAGCCGGATACCAGCATCTTGGCAATCAAGGAATTTATCTCGTACGGAAGTTTGGCCCACCGTTTGGACATCCAGGAAGGAGACAGTGCATGTCACATCATAGGACATCACCCCTCTGGACGTGATAGAAGCAGACGGCAAGGCACCTTCCAAATCTTTAGCGGCTGTGAGATCATCGGGTAGCAGTAACAAGTGTTGTGTGCGATATTGTTGATACAAGTGGGCCAGTGTCCCACAATTCAACCACATCTGCAGTGGGCTGTCGTTAGAACGCATCACAACAACCTAGTATACTTGAAAGTGCTGCCATCCGTCGAAGTCACAGCATCGAACATCGGAGTTGCAGCATCCAACATCGGAGTTGCAGCATTCAGCATCAGATTGCAGCATCCAGCATCGGACTGCAGCATCAAGGACCTTAGTCGAACCTGGGAGCCAGCATCGCTGATTAGTCCCATCTTCCAATCGTAAGTCCTTCCTTAGTTTCAATTTCGTAATTCGTATATCATGGATCCTCAATTGAAGGCTTTTGTTGCCGAACGTCGGGCAGTCAAAACCAAACTAACTCTCCTTAAGAAATTTGTAAATGCGTTCGATAGTAGTACCGATATTGTAGCATTTGAGAAACGCCTACAGGCTCATGAGGATTTGTTTAAGAAGTTTGATAGGGTTCAATCTCAAATAGAAGCTTTAGATTTAGACGAGGAAACAGAACAAATACAGTTAGAAGAACGTGAGAACTTTGAAAGCGCATATTTCAATATCATGTCGATCGCGGAAAAACACATAGCGAATGCTAAAGGGCCACAGCAACCTGCACCCTCGCCTAGTATGAGTGGGACTCCCGCACCTTCTGATTTACAATCCGCGCCGCGTCTTCCAGTAATAAATTTACCGACCTTTGATGGTGACTTTAGTCAATGGATACGTTTTCGCGATACTTTCATGTCATTGGTGCACAATTCTGATAGGTTAACGGATATCGATCGCTTCAATTATTTAACTTCGACATTGAAAGGCAGCGCAGCGCGAATGATAGAATCATTGGGTGTTTCGGAAATCAATTATCAGATCGCGTGGTCTAGGCTAAAGGAACGTTATGAAGATCCTAAAGCGTTAGCTCATCATCACGCTAATGCCTTATTAGAGATCGCGCCAGTTAAGAAACAGAATGGCGAATCACTTAGTCGGTTTATAGATACTGCGACCAACCATGTGAACGCCTTAGAATCGCTCATGAGTTCAGCCGAAGTATGGGATGCTTTCATTAGTTTGCATTTAGCTAAGCGGATTGATTCCGCAACCTTAGATGATTGGGAAAAACGTACAATGGAATTGTCTCGAAGACCTACGTTTCGTGAATTTTCAAAATTTATTGAACAACGTGCACAGTACCTTACACGAAAACAATTAGACAAACCGCAGTCAGGTAGCGCGTCACCGGTGAGTCAGGCTAAGCAAGGGGACAATCGACAACGGCACATGCCATTAGTATATGTCGCGACAAATAAATATCCTTGCCCTTTGTGCCATGCTGAACATGCCCTTCAGTATTGCAATAAACTAGCGGCCATGCCTCATCCTGAACGGCATGAAACAGTTAAACGTTTGCAATGCTGTTTCAATTGCTTACAATTAGGACATAGCATAAAAAACTGTACCCGCGCTGGCTGTAGAAAGTGTGGAAAGAAGCACCACACATTGTTGCATAGAGATAGCACGGACGTAGTAGTTAACTTCGCGAACTCTAGTCAGGAAACCCCCCAATCACATATCGTTCAATCTTGTGTCTCAAATTCTGCTGTTCCTCATGTAGAATACACCGTTTTGTCAACTGCGATAGTTTATGTCCAAGATATTGACGGAAATATTCATAAATGTCGCGCCCTGTTAGATGTAGGATCACAAGCAAATTTCGTTACAGAGGAATTTTGCAATAGATTAAACCTTCCGCGGATTGCACTTGAAACGACCGTCGGTGGTCTAGGTAGAACGGCCAATCCCATCCGATCGAAAACTTGCATATCACTAATGTCGCAGTGTAATAATTTTCGATCGCAAATGTCATGTCTTGTCATTAAAAACATAACAGAGGAAATGCCTAACATTCCGCTAAATAGAAGCCACATTGATATTCCTGCAGGCATCATCCTTGCAGATCCCAATTTCCAGCAGCCAGGTCGAATTGATCTATTAATCGGTGCCGGTTTGTTCTGGAAACTATTATGCATAGGGCAACATAAGTCAGAATCAGGCGATTTAGTTTGGCAAAAGACGCGCCTTGGGTGGGTGTTAGGTGGAATTTTGAATTGGCCGAGCGAGTCTAAACGCAACAGCGTAACGTGTCATGCGATTACAAATTCCCAATTACATAGGTCGCTGTCTAGTTTCTGGGAAATAGAAGAGGTTACCCGTCCTCAATCGTCTGTTCCAATAGTTCATAAAGATACCTGCGAAGAACATTTCACAAGCACGACCGTACGCGATCATGATGGTCGATTCATAGTAGCTATACCTTTTAATGACCAGTTAGGTAAATTAGGTGAGTCATTCTCGCAGGCGGAAAGGCGGTTTCTCAATTTAGAAGCAAAATTTAGAAGAAACCCTGAACTTAGAAAACAATATGTAGAATTCATGCATGAATACGAGGCCTTAGATCATATGTCGTCAATTAGCAATAAACATCCAATAGAATCCAAATCATCTTACTATTTGCCTCACCACGCTGTTTTCAAAGAGTCTAGCACAACTACCAAAATTCGTGTTGTATTCGACGGCTCCGCGAAAACCTCATCTGGAATTTCAATAAATGACGCGCAATTGGTAGGTCCGACGGTACAGAGCGACCTCATTAGTATTTTGATTAGATTTAGAAAACATTGTGTCGTAATTTCTGCAGACATTGAAAAAATGTATAGGCAGGTTCTAGTGCGAGCAGAAGATCGTCGATATCAGCGTATATTATGGCGAGATAGCGAGGACAAACCCATCAAAATTTACGAACTGAATACTGTCACGTATGGCACCGCATCCTCTTCATTTTTGGCTACGCGAGCTCTTAAACAGATCGCAGAGGATCACGCACAATCACTTCCGTCTGTGAGTAAAGTAATTTCGAGTGATTTTTATGTTGATGACCTGCTGTCAGGATCCGATAGTGTTGAAGAAGCTATCGAATTGCGGCAATCACTGACATTAGTTTTAGCGCAGGCTGGATTTCACCTTCGAAAATGGGCTAGTAATGATTCTAGAATAGTTAATCGTGAACAGGATAGTTCGATTTGCCAAGTTGAGATTAAGCCAGTTGATAAAGAATCCAAAATTCTAGGTTTATTGTGGTCAGTTGAGTTAGATGAACTGCGATATTCACTTGTAGGTTCTCGATCGGGCAAAATCACAAAACGCAGTGTTTTGTCAGAAATAGCACAAATTTTTGATCCCCTCGGTCTTATTGGTCCTGTGATTGTTAAAGCTAAATTAATAATGCAAGAACTTTGGCAACTTCAAGTCAGCTGGGATGAAAGTCTACCGCAGGACATTCATACGCGCTGGGATAGTTTTCGAAATGAATTGCGTGATCTTGCGTCATTAGCAATTCCGCGTCGAGTAGTAGGCAATATTAAACAAAGAATAGAGTTACACGGGTTCTCGGACGCTTCCGAAAAGGCGTACGGGGCTGCAGTCTACCTGCGCACCCGCACGGACGAAGGGTCTTGGCAAACCCAATTGTTATGTGCTAAATCACGTGTTGCACCTTTAAAGACAACTAGTTTGCCCCGTCTAGAATTGTGCGGCGCTCTTTTACTAGCACTCTTAGCAGATAAAGCTAAAAAGGCATTAAACATCCACGACTTGCGCGAACATTATTGGACCGATTCTACCATAACTTTAGCGTGGATTAGAAATGAACCATGTAGATGGAAAACCTTTATTGCAAATCGAGTCTCAGAAATTCAGCAGCTTACGTCGTCTAAACATTGGAAACATGTATTGTCCGGTGACAATCCCGCGGATTTGATATCGCGAGGAGTCAATCTCTCTTCAATTAAAGATAGCGCCTTGTGGTGGCACGGGCCCTTATGGCTTTCACAAGAATCGCACAAATGGCCTTCTGCCGAACCTGTAGCGGAATTCGTACCTGAAGCAAGACAAACCAAGACGGCACTAGTGGCCGCATCTAGCCTCTCCACAGCTAATTCATTTGACTTGGTTTCGCGATACTCCTCATATCCGAAATTACTTCGCGTGACCGCATATTGTCTTAGGTTTATAACAAATCTTCGAAGGAAGATTCATGCGAATAGAGTCCCTGACGATCGAAACAATAATTTGATAACGACAACAGAATTGCTCAAGGCAGAAAAGGTCCTCGTGGGTATTGTGCAACGTAGTCATTTCGCTATAGAACTCGAGTCTCTCATAAAAAATAAACCTGCGTGTTCACAAGGCCGATTAACCAGTCTGAATCCTTTTGTGGATGAAGGTGGGTTAATCAGGGTGGGCGGGAGACTAAAACATGCTAAAATCGAGTACGAACAGAAACATCCAATGATTCTTCCTACATCGCATCCGCTCACCACTTTGATCGTTAGACATGAACACATTAGATTATTGCATGCCGGTTCTCAACGAACACTAGCCTCTTTGAGGAATAAATTTTGGATATTGTCTGGTAGACGGACCGTTAGAAAAATTGTGCGCCAGTGTATAAATTGCTTTCGCGCGAATCCCATTAGTGGTTCATACAGAATGGGTGACCTACCTGCCGAAAGAGTCACTCCGACTCGGGCATTTTCTACCTGCGGAGTAGACTATGCAGGCCCCGTGTTAATACAGGAAAGGGGACGTGGTCGCGTAGCGCGTAAAACTTATATCTGCTTATTTGTTTGTTTCTCGACTAAGGCCATTCATATAGAACTTGCTACTGACCTGTCGACCGACGCCTTTCTTAACTGTCTGTACCGTTTTATATCTCGCCGTGGCCGATGCAATTCGATCCATTCTGACAATGGAAAAAACTTCATTGGCGCGAAAAATCAATTAAAGGAGTTAGGAATTTTGGTAAATAGTTCGGAACACAACTCAAAGATTCAACGTACCTTAGCGGAAGAAGGCATAGAATGGCACTTGATACCACCATATGCACCACATTTTGGTGGATTGTGGGAGGGAGGTGTTAAGCAGGTAAAAACGCACTTAAGGAGAGTTATTGGTGAGCAGCGTCTAACATACGAGGAGCTGTATACGATTCTTGCGCAAATTGAAGCTTGCTTAAATTCCCGTCCTTTGCATCCTTTGTCCAGTGATCCAACAGATCTTACACCTTTAACACCAGGGCATTTTTTAATTGGCGATGCGCTAATGGCAATTCCTCAACCAGATGTAACTCATATAAGCCAAAATAGACTGAACAGGTTCCAGCTCATTCAGCAGATGGTGCAACATTTTTGGAAGCGATGGCACCAAGAATACCTTCATGAGCTACAACAACGACATAAATGGAAGCTGGATTCTTCTGGGGATGTCAAAATTGGAGCTCTAGTCCTAATCAAGGAGGACAACATCCCACCAATGAGATGGCGTCTGGGTAGAATAATTGAGCTTCACCATGGACTCGACGACATCACCCGAGTGGTAACATTAAGGACATTAGACGGACTCACTAAGAGATCCGTAACGAAAATTTGCCTTTTACCAGACGCAGAAAACTCTGCTTAAGGACAATCAGTTTGATGTGTATAGTGTGTAATCTGTTTTATATTGTTAGCTGTATATAGATTTCGATTTAGTGTTAAATATCTCCGATTGCGTTTATGTGACCGAACACATTGTATTATATTAATTATTTTAATAACTTTGACCGCACGAACTAGTGAACTACGATTAGCTCTGTTGAACGCGAGTCGTTCAAGGTGGGCGGTATGTTTAGGCCTAGCTTTAGAATATAGTTTTGTAATTGTTAGTGTTTCGCAGCATAAATTTAGAATCTAGTTTTTACAAGTTCTTTAGAAATGTGGAATTTACGATGGAGTTCGATTCACGAGAGCAGCTAGCAATTTGTACACGGGACTAACATTTGGCCTGCACGTTGCTAGCGCGTTCATGGCATGCAAGTACCAGAGCCGTTTTTGAGAGTCCTTTGTATTTTACAATTTACGATTTCTGTGTCCAAGTTCTGTCGACGGTCTCAACAGCTAATTGCCAGTGCCATGAACGCGAATTTCCTGAGGGTCCGAGGACAGGGCCTAGGCGACATAAACCAGGTCCCCTTGTTGACAACCCAACGGAAATTCTGTCTTACGTGCACTTTCTCCTTTTCCACCTCCACACGACACATCGTACTCCGCACGGATCGCGCTAAGGGCGCACGGGGTAGGATGATGTCCTTTTTTAAACGTTACGATTGGTACAAAAAGACACCAATCAGGACAAACACCCCGTCCTCCGAGTTTTCTTCCTCAGGAAATAGTCCTGCAGGATTCACTTACTCTCAAACAGTCTTCCATCTAGTATACACTCTCAACAGCTCGCACTTTAGTTTTCGTATAGTCTCCAAGTTTGGAGTGGTCCTTCGGGCAAGGAATAGTTATAAATAGTATAGTTTAGAACAAATTTAGTCGGCACACCACGTGCAATATACAACAAGGCTCGAACGAATCTATTTCAATCACGAGCGTTAACAGTAATAGTAATAAGAATAATAACAGTTATAGCGATAATAATAATAGTACTAAGGATAAAGGCAAGAGTAATACGGACAGTAATAATAGTAACAAGAATAATAATAATAACAGTTATAGCGATAATAATAATAGTCATAAGGATAATGATAATAGTTATAAGGATAAAGACAAGAGGAAGAGGGATAATAATAATAGTAACAAGAATAATAATAACAGTTATAGCGGTAATAATAATAGTACTAAGGATAAAGGCAAGACTAATACGGACAGTAATAATAGTAACAAGAATAATAATAACAGTTATAGCGATAATAATAATAGTATTAAGGATAATAATAATAGTTATAAGGATAAAGACAAGGGGAATAGGGATAATAATAATAGTAATAAGAATAATAATAACAGTTGTAGCGATAATAATAATACTTATAAGGATAAAGACAAGAGTAATACGGATAGTAACAATAGTAATAAGAATAATAATAACAGTTATAGCGATAATAATAATAGTAACAAGAATAATAATGACAGTTATAGCGATAATAATAATAATAATAAGGATAATAGTAATAGTTATAAGGAGAAAGACAAGAGGAGTAGGGATAGTAAAAATAGAATAAGGATAATAATAACAGTTATAGCGATAATAATAATAGTAATAAGGATTAATAATAATAGTTATAGCGATAATAATAATAGTATTAAGGATAATAATAACAGCTATAGCGATAATAATATAGTTATAAGGATAAAGACAAGAGGAATAGGTATAATATAATAGCAACAAGAATAATAATAACAGTTATAGCGATAATAATAATAGTATTAAGGATAAAGGCAAGAGTAATACGGACAGTAATAATAGTAACAAGAATAATAATAACAGTTATAGCGATAATAATAATAGTAATAAGGATAATAATAATAGTTATAAGGATAAAGACAAGAGGAATACCGATAATAGTAATAGTAATAAGAATAATAACAGTTATAGCGATAATAATAATAGTACTAAGGATAAAGGCAAGAGTAATACGGACAGTAATAATAGTAACAAGAATAATAATAATAACAGTTATAGCGATAATAATAATAGTCATAAGGATAATGATAATAGTTATAAGGATAAAGACAAGAGGAATAGGGATAATAATAATAGTAACAAGAATAATAATAACAGTTATAGCGGTAATAATAATAGTACTAAGGATAAAGGCAAGACTAATACGGACAGTAATAATAGTAACAAGAATAATAATAACAGTAATAGCGATAATAATAATAGTATTAAGGATAATAATAATAGTTATAAGGATAAAGACAAGGGGAATAGGGATAATAATAATAGTAATAAGAATAATAATAACAGTTGTAGCGATAATAATAATACTTATAAGGATAAAGACAAGAGTAATACGGATAGTAATAATAGTAACAAGAATAATAATAACAGTAATAGCGATAATAATAATAGTATTAAGGATAATAATAACAGTTATGGCGATAATAATAATAGTAATAAGAATAATAATAACAGTTATAGCGACAATAATAATAGTAATCAGGATAATAATAACAGTTATAGCGATAATAATAATAATCATAAGGATAATATTAATAGTTATAAGGATAAATACAAGAGGAATAGGGATAATAGTAACAGTAATAAGAATAATAATAACATTTATAGCGATAATAATAATAGTATTAAGGATAATATTCACTGTTATAGCGATAATAATAATAGTAATAAGGATAATAATAATAGTTATAAGGATAAATACAAGAGGAATAGGGATAATAGTAATAGTAATAAGAATAATAATAACAGGTATAGCGATAATAATAATAATAATAAGGATAATAATAATAGTACTAAGGATAAAGGCAAGAGTAATACGGACAGTAATAATAGTAACAAGAATAATAATAATAACAGTTATAGCGATAATAATAATAGTCATAAGGATAATGATAATAGTTATAAGGATAAAGACAAGAGGAATAGGGATAATAATAATAGTAACAAGAATAATAATAACAGTTATAGCGGTAATAATAATAGTACTAAGGATAAAGGCAAGACTAATACGGACAGTAATAATAGTAACAAGAATAATAATAACAGTTATAGCGATAATAATAATAGTATTAAGGATAATAATAATAGTTATAAGGATAAAGACAAGGGGAATAGGGATAATAATAATAGTAATAAGAATAATAATAACAGTTGTAGCGATAATAATAATACTTATAAGGATAAAGACAAGAGTAATACGGATAGTAACAATAGAATAAGGATAATAATAACAGTTTTAGCGATAATAATAATAGTATTAAGGATAATAATAACAGTTATAGCGATAATAATAATAATCATAAGGATAATATTAATAGTTATAAGGATAAATACAAGAGGAATAGGGATAATAGTAATAGTAATAAGAATAATAATAACAGTTATAGCGATAATAAAAATAATAATAAGGATAATAATAATAGTTATAAGGAGAAAGACAAGAGGAATAGGGATAATAATAATAGTAACAAGAATAATAGTAACAGTTATAGCGATAATAATAATAATAATAAGGATAATAATAATAATAATAATAATAAGGATAATAATAATAGTTATAAGGATAAAGACAAGGGGAATACGGATAGTAACAATAGTAATAAGAATAATAATAACAGTTATAGCGATAATAATAATAGTAACAAGAATAATAATAACAGTTATAGCGATAATAATAATAATAATAAGGATAATAGTAATAGTTATAAGGAGAAAGACAAGAGGAGTAGGGATAGTAACAATAGAATAAGGATAATAATAACAGTTATAGCGATAATAATAATAGTAATAAGGATTAATAGTAATAGTTATAGCGATAATAATAATAGTATTAAGGATAATAATAACAGCTATAGCGATAATAATATAGTTATAAGGATAAAGACAAGAGGAATAGGTATAATATAATAGCAACAAGAATAATAATAACAGTTATAGCGATAATAATAATAGTATTAAGGATAAAGGCAAGAGTAATACGGACAGTAATAATAGTAACAAGAATAATAATAACAGTTATAGCGATAATAATAATAGTAATAAGGATAATAATAATAGTTATAAGGATAAAGACAAGAGTAATAGGGATAGTAACAATAGAATAACCATAATAATAACAGTTATAGCGATAATAATAATAGTATTAAGGATAATAATAACAGTTATAGCGATAATAATAATAATAATAATTAGGATAATAATAATAGTTATAAGGATAAAGACAAGAGTAATACGGATAGTAACAATAGAATAAGGATAGTAATAACAGTTATAACGATAATAATAATTGTAATAACAATAATAATAACAGTTATAGCGAGAATAATAATAGTAATAAGGATTAATAATAATAGTTATATGGATAAAGACAAGAGTAATACGGATAGTAACAATAGAATAAGGATAATAATAACAGTCATAGCGATAATAATAATAGTAATAAGAATAATAATAACAGTCATAGCGATAATAATAATAGTAATAAGGATAATAATAACAGTTATAACGATAATAATAATAATCATAAGGATAATATTAATAGTTATAAGGAGAAAGAAAAGAGGAATAGGGATAATAATAATAGTAGCAAGAATAATAATAACAGTTATAGCGATAATAATAATAGTACTAAGGATAAAGGCAAGACTAATACGGACAGTAATAATAGTAACAAGAATAATAATAACAGTTATAGCGATAATAATAATATTATTAAGGATAATAATAACAGTCACAGCGATAATACTAATAGTAATAAGGATAATAATAATAGTTATAAGGATAATGACAAGGGGAATAGGGATAATAATAATAGTAACAAGAATAATAACAACAGTTATAGCGATGATAATAATAATAATAAGGACAATAATAATAATAGTTATAAGGATAAAGACAGGAGGAATAGGGATAATAGTAATAGTATTAAGGATAATAATAACAGTTATAGCGATAATAATAATAGTACTAAGGATAAAGGCACGAGTAATACGGACAGTAATAATAGAAACAAGAATAATAATAACAGTTATAGCGATAATAATAATAGTATTAAGGATAATAATAACAGTTATAGCGATAATAATAATAGTTATAAGGATAAAGACAAGGGGAATAGGGATAATAATAATAGAAACAAGAATAATAACAACAGTTATAGCGATAATAATAATAGTATTAAGGATAATAATAACAGTTATAGCGATACTGATAATAGTAATAAGGATAATAATAATAGTTATAAGGATAAAGACAAGGGCAATAGGGATAATAAGAATAGTAATAAGAATAATAATAACAGTTATTAGCGATAATAATAATAGTTATAAGGATAAAGACAAGAGTAATACGGATAGTAACAATAGAATAAGGATAATAATAACAGTTTTAGCGATAATAATAATAGTATTAAGGATAATAATAACAGTTATAGCGATAATAATAATAATCATAAGGATAATATTAATAGTTATAAGGATAAATACAAGAGGAATAGGGATAATAGTAATAGTAATAAGAATAATAATAACAGTTATAGCGATAATAAAAATAATAATAAGGATAATAATAATAGTTATAAGGAGAAAGACAAGAGGAATAGGGATAATAATAATAGTAACAAGAATAATAGTAACAGTTATAGCGATAATAATAATAATAATAAGGATAATAATAATAATAATAATAATAAGGATAATAATAATAGTTATAAGGATAAAGACAAGGGGAATACGGATAGTAACAATAGTAATAAGAATAATAATAACAGTTATAGCGATAATAATAATAGTAACAAGAATAATAATAACAGTTATAGCGATAATAATAATAATAATAAGGATAATAGTAATAGTTATAAGGAGAAAGACAAGAGGAGTAGGGATAGTAACAATAGAATAAGGATAATAATAACAGTTATAGCGATAATAATAATAGTAATAAGGATTAATAATAATAGTTATAGCGATAATAATAATAGTATTAAGGATAATAATAACAGCTATAGCGATAATAATATAGTTATAAGGATAAAGACAAGAGGAATAGGTATAATATAATAGCAACAAGAATAATAATAACAGTTATAGCGATAATAATAATAGTATTAAGGATAAAGGCAAGAGTAATACGGACAGTAATAATAGTAACAAGAATAATAATAACAGTTATAGCGATAATAATAATAGTAATAAGGATAATAATAATAGTTATAAGGATAAAGACAAGAGTAATAGGGATAGTAACAATAGAATAACCATAATAATAACAGTTATAGCGATAATAATAATAGTATTAAGGATAATAATAACAGTTATAGCGATAATAATAATAATAATAATTAGGATAATAATAATAGTTATAAGGATAAAGACAAGAGTAATACGGATAGTAACAATAGAATAAGGATAGTAATAACAGTTATAACGATAATAATAATTGTAATAACAATAATAATAACAGTTATAGCGAGAATAATAATAGTAATAAGGATTAATAATAATAGTTATATGGATAAAGACAACAGTAATACGGATAGTAACAATAGAATAAGGATAATAATAACAGTTATAGCGATAATAATAATAGTAATAAGAATAATAATAACAGTTATAGCGATAATAATAATAGTAATAAGGATAATAATAACAGTTATAGCGATAATAATAATAGTAATAAGGATAATAATAATAGTTATAGCGATAATAATAATAATAATAATAAGGATAATAATAATAGTTATAAGGATAAAGACAAGAGGAATACGGATAATAGTAATAGTAATAAGAATAATAATAACAGTTATTAGCGATAATAATAATAGTTATAAGGATAAAGACAAGAGTAATACGGATAGTAACAATAGAATAAGGATAATAATAACAGTTATAGCGATAATAATAATAGTAATAAGAATAATAATAACAGTTATAGCGATAATAATATAAATAATAAGGATAATAATAACAGTTATAAGGATAAAGACAAGAGTAATACGGATAGTAACAATAGTAATAAGAATAATAATAACAGTTATAGCGATAATAATAATAATAATAAGGATAATAATTATAGTTATAAGGATAAAGACATGAGGAATAGGGATAATAGTAATAGTAATAAGAATAATACTAACAGTTATAGCGATAATAATAATAATAATAAGGATAATAATAACAGTTATAGCGATAATAATAATAGTTATAAGGAGAAAGACAAGAGGAATAGGGATAATAATAATAGTAACAAGAATAATAACAACAGTTATAGCGATAATAATATAAATAATAAGGATAATAATAATAGTTATAAGGATAAAGACAAGAGGAATAGGGATAATAGTAATAGTAATAAGAATAATAATAACAGTTATAGCGATAATAATAATAATAAGAATAATAATAACAGTTACAGCGATAATAATAATAATAATAATAATAAGGATAATAATAATAGTTATAAGGATAAAGACAAGAGTAATACGGATAGTAACAAAAGAATAAGGATAATAATAACAGTTATAACGATAATAATAATAGGAATAACAATAATAATAACAGTTATAGCGAGAATAATAATAGTAATAAGGATTAATAATAATAGTTATATGGATAAAGACAAGAGTAATACGGATAGTAACAATAGAATAAGGATAATAATAACAGTCATAGCGATAATAATAATAGTAATAAGAATAATAATAACAGTCATAGCGATAATAATAATAGTAATAAGGATAATAATAACAGTTATAACGATAATAATAATAATCATAAGGATAATATTAATAGTTATAAGGAGAAAGAAAAGAGGAATAGGGATAATAATAATAGTAGCAAGAATAATAATAACAGTTATAGCGATAATAATAATAGTACTAAGGATAAAGGCAAGACTAATACGGACAGTAATAATAGTAACAAGAATAATAATAACAGTTATAGCGATAATAATAATATTATTAAGGATAATAATAACAGTCACAGCGATAATACTAATAGTAATAAGGATAATAATAATAGTTATAAGGATAATGACAAGGGGAATAGGGATAATAATAATAGTAACAAGAATAATAACAACAGTTATAGCGATGATAATAATAATAATAAGGACAATAATAATAATAGTTATAAGGATAAAGACAGGAGGAATAGGGATAATAGTAATAGTATTAAGGATAATAATAACAGTTATAGCGATAATAATAATAGTACTAAGGATAAAGGCACGAGTAATACGGACAGTAATAATAGAAACAAGAATAATAATAACAGTTATAGCGATAATAATAATAGTATTAAGGATAATAATAACAGTTATAGCGATAATAATAATAGTAATAAGGATAATAATAATAGTTATAAGGATAAAGACAAGGGGAATAGGGATAATAATAATAGAAACAAGAATAATAACAACAGTTATAGCGATAATAATAATAGTATTAAGGATAATAATAACAGTTATAGCGATACTGATAATAGTAATAAGGATAATAATAATAGTTATAAGGATAAAGACAAGGGCAATAGGGATAATAAGAATAGTAATAAGAATAATAATAACAGTTATTAGCGATAATAATAATAGTTATAAGGATAAAGACAAGAGTAATACGGATAGTAACAATAGTAATAAGAATAATAATAACAGTTATAGCGATAATAATAATAGTAACAAGAATAATAATAACAGTTATAGCGATAATAATAATAATAATAAGGATAATAATAACAGTTATAGCGATAATAATAATAGTTATAAGGAGAAAGACAAGAGGAATAGGGATAATAATAATAGTAACAAGAATAATAACAACAGTTATAGCGATAATAATAATAATAATAAGGATAATAATAACAGTTATAGCGATAATAATAATAGTTATAAGGAGAAAGACAAGAGGAATAGGGATAATAATAATAGTAACAAGAATAATAACAACAGTTATAGCGATAATAATATAAATAATAAGGATAATAATAATAGTTATAAGGATAAAGACAAGAGGAATAGGGATAATAGTAATAGTAATAAGAATAATAATAACAGTTATAGCGATAATAATAATAATAAGGATAATAATAACAGTTATAGCGATAATAATAATAATAATAATAAGGATAATAATAATAGTTATAAGGATAAAGACAAGAGTAATACGGATAGTAACAATAGAATAAGGATAATAATAACAGTTATAACGATAATAATAATAGTAATAACAATAATAATAACAGTTATAGCGAGAATAATAATAGTAATAAGGATTAATAATAATAGTTATATGGAGAAAGACAAGAGGAATAGGGATAATAATAATAGTAACAAGAATAATAACAACAGTTTTAGCGATAATAATAATAATCATAAGGATAATAATAATAGTTATAAGGATAAAGACAAGAGGAATATGGATAATAGTAATAGTAATAAGAATAATAATAATAGTTATAGCGATAATAATAATAATAATAAGGAGAACAATAACAGTTATAGCGATAATAATAATAGTTATAAGGAGAAAGACAAGAGGAATAGGGATAATAATAATAGTAACAAGAATAATAACAACAGTTATAGCGAGAATAATAATAATAATAAGGATAATAATAATAGTTATAAGGATAAAGACAAGAGGAATACGGATAGTAACAATAGAATAAGGATAATAATAACAGTTATAGCGATAATAATAATAGTAATAAGAATAATAATAACAGTTATAGCGATAATAATAATAGTAATAAGGATAATAATAATAGTTATAGCGATAATAATAATAATAATAATAAGGATAATAATAATAGTTATAAGGATAAAGACAAGAGGAATACGGATAATAGTAATAGTAATAAGAATAATAATAACAGTTATTAGCGATAATAATAATAGTTATAAGGATAAAGACAAGAGTAATACGGATAGTAACAATAGAATAAGGATAATAATAACAGTTATAGCGATAATAATAATAGTAATAAGAATAATAATAACAGTTATAGCGATAATAATAATAGTATTAAGGATAATAATAACAGTTATAGCGATAATAATAATAGTTATAAGGAGAAAGACAAGAGGAATAGGGATAATAATAATAGTAACAAGAATAATAACAACAGTTATAGCGATAATAATAATAATAATAAGGATAATAATAATAGTTATAAGGAGAAAGACAAGAGGAATAGGGATAATAATAATAGTAGCAAGAATAATAATAACAGTTATAGCGATAATAATAATAGTAATAAGAATAATAATAACAGTTATAGCGATAATAATAATAGTAATAAGGATAATAATAATAGTTATAAGGATAAAGACAAGGGGAATAGGGATAATAATAATAGTAATAAGAATAATAATAACAGTTGTAGCGATAATAATAATAGTTATAAGGATAAAGACAAGAGTAATACGGATAGTAACAATAGAATAAAGATAATAATAACAGTTATAGCGATAATAATAATAATAATAAGGATAATAATAATAGTTATAAGGAGAAAGACAAGAGGAATAGGTATAATATAATAGTAGCAAGAATAATAATAACAGTTATAGCGATAATAATAATAGTACTAAGGATAAAGGCACGAGTAATACGGACAGTAATAATAGAAACAAGAATAATAATAACAGTTATAGCGATAATAATAATAGTATTAAGGATAATAATAACAGTTATAGCGATAATAATAATAGTAATAAGGATAATAATAATAGTTATAAGGATAAAGACAAGGGGAATAGGGATAATAATAATAGAAACAAGAATAATAACAACAGTTATAGCGATAATAATAATAGTATTAAGGATAATAATAACAGTTATAGCGATACTGATAATAGTAATAAGGATAATAATAATAGTTATAAGGATAAAGACAAGGGCAATAGGGATAATAAGAATAGTAATAAGAATAATAATAACAGTTATTAGCGATAATAATAATAGTTATAAGGATAAAGACAAGAGTAATACGGATAGTAACAATAGTAATAAGAATAATAATAACAGTTATAGCGATAATAATAATAGTAACAAGAATAATAATAACAGTTATAGCGATAATAATAATAATAATAAGGATAATAATAACAGTTATAGCGATAATAATAATAGTTATAAGGAGAAAGACAAGAGGAATAGGGATAATAATAATAGTAACAAGAATAATAACAACAGTTATAGCGATAATAATAATAATAATAAGGATAATAATAATAGTTATAAGGATAAAGACAAGAGGAATACGGATAGTAACAATAGAATAAGGATAATAATAACAGTTATAGCGATAATAATAATAGTAATAAGAATAATAATAACAGTTATAGCGATAATAATAATAGTAATAAGGATAATAATAATAGTTATAGCGATAATAATAATAATAATAATAGTTATAAGGAGAAAGACAAGAGGAATACGGATAATAGTAATAGTAATAAGAATAATAATAACAGTTATAGCGATAATAATAATAGTAATAAGGATAATAATAATAGTTATAAGGATAAAGACAAGAGTAATAGGGATAGTAACAATAGAATAACCATAATAATAACAGTTATAGCGATAATAATAATAGTATTAAGGATAATAATAACAGTTATAGCGATACTGATAATAGTAATAAGGATAATAATAATAGTTATAAGGATAAAGACAAGGGCAATAGGGATAATAATAATAGTAATAAGAATAATAATAACAATTATTAGCGATAATAATAATAGTTATAAGGATAAAGACAAGAGTAATAAGGATAGTAACAATAGAATAAGGATAATAATAACAGTTATAGCGATAATAATATAAATAATAAGGATAATAATAATAGTTATAAGGATAAAGACAAGAGGAATAGGGATAATAGTAATAGTAATAAGAATAATAATAACAGTTATAGCGATAATAATAATAATAAGGATAATAATAACAGTTACAGCGATAATAATAATAATAATAATAATAAGGATAATAATAATAGTTATAAGGATGAAGACAAGAGTAATACGGATAGTAACAAAAGAATAAGGATAATAATAACAGTTATAACGATAATAATAATAGTAATAACAATAATAATAACAGTTATAGCGAGAATAATAATAGTAATAAGGATTAATAATAATAGTTATATGGATAAAGACAAGAGTAATACGGATAGTAACAATAGAATAAGGATAATAATAACAGTCATAGCGATAATAATAATAGTAATAAGAATAATAATAACAGTCATAGCGATAATAATAATAGTAATAAGGATAATAATAACAGTTATAACGATAATAATAATAATCATAAGGATAATATTAATAGTTATAAGGAGAAAGAAAAGAGGAATAGGGATAATAATAATAGTAGCAAGAATAATAATAACAGTTATAGCGATAATAATAATAGTACTAAGGATAAAGGCAAGACTAATACGGACAGTAATAATAGTAACAAGAATAATAATAACAGTTATAGCGATAATAATAATATTATTAAGGATAATAATAACAGTCATAGCGATAATATTAATAGTAATAAGGATAATAATAATAGTTATAAGGATAAAGACAAGGGGAATAGGGATAATAATAATAGTAACAAGAATAATAATAACAGTTATAGCGATAATAATAATAGTAATAAGGATAATAATAACAGTTATAGCGATAATAATAATAGTAATAAGGATAATAATAATAGTTATAAGGATAAAGACAAGGGGAATAGGGATAATAATAATAGAAACAAGAATAATAACAACAGTTATAGCGATAATAATAATAATAATAAGGATAATAATAATAGTTATAAGGAGAAAGACAAGAGGAATAGGTATAATATAATAGTAGCAAGAATAATAATAACAGTTATAGCGATAATAATAATAGTACTAAGGATAAAGGCACGAGTAATACGGACAGTAATAATAGTAACAAGAATAATAATAACAGTTATAGCGATAATAATAATAGTATTAAGGATAATAATAACAGTTATAGCGATAATAATAATAGTAATAAGGATAATAATAATAGTTATAAGGATAAAGACAAGGGGAATAGGGATAATAATAATAGAAACAAGAATAATAACAACAGTTATAGCGATAATAATAATAGTATTAAGGATAATAATAACAGTTATAGCGATACTGATAATAGTAATAAGGATAATAATAATAGTTATAAGGATAAAGACAAGGGCAATAGGGATAATAAGAATAGTAATAAGAATAATAATAACAGTTATTAGCGATAATAATAATAGTTATAAGGATAAAGACAAGAGTAATACGGATAGTAACAATAGTAATAAGAATAATAATAACAGTTATAGCGATAATAATAATAGTAACAAGAATAATAATAACAGTTATAGCGATAATAATAATAATAATAAGGATAATAATAATAGTTATAAGGAGAAAGACAAGAGGAATACGGATAATAATAATAGTAGCAAGAATAATAATAACAGTTATAGCGATAATAATAATAGTACTAAGGATAAAGGCAAGAGTAATACGGACAGTAATAATAGTGACAAGAATAATAATAACAGTTATAGCGATAATAATAATAGTATTAAGGATAATAATAACAGTTATAGCGATAATAATAATAGTAATAAGGATAATAATAATAGTTATAGCGATAATAATAATAATAATAATAAGGATAATAATAATAGTTATAAGGATAAAGACAAGAGTAATACGGATAGTAACAATAGAATAAGGATAATAATAACAGTTATAGCGATAATAATAATAGTAATAAGAATAATAATAACAGTTATAGCGATAATAATAATAGTAATAAGGATAATAATAACAGTTATAGCGATAATAATAATAGTAATAAGGATAATAATAACAGTTATAGCGATACTAATAATAGTAATAAGAATAATAATAACAGTTATAGCGATAATAATAATAGTATTAAGGATAATAATAACAGTTATAGCGATAATAATAATAGTATTAAGGATAAAGACAAGAGTAATACGGATAGTAACAATAGAATAAGGATAATAATAACAGTTATAGCGATAATAATAATAGTAATAAGAATAATAACAGTTATAGCGATAATAATAATAGTATTAAGGATAATAATAACAGTTATAGCGATAATAATAATAGTTATAAGGAGAAAGACAAGAGGAATAGGGATAATAATAATAGGAACAAGAATAATAACAACAGTTATAGCGATAATAATAATAATAATAAGGATAATAATAATAGTTATAAGGAGAAAGACAAGAGGAATAGGTATAATATAATAGTAACAAGAATAGTAATAACAGTTATCGCGATAATAATAATAGTATTAAGGATAAAGGCAAGAGTAATACGGACAGTAATAATAGTAACAAGAATAATAATAACAGTTATAGCGATAATAATAATAATAATAATAAGGATAATAATAATAGTTATAAGGATAAAGACAAGAGGAATACGGATAATAGTAATAGTAATAAGAATAATAATAACAGTTATTAGCGATAATAATAATAGTTATAAGGATAAAGACAAGAGTAATACGGATAGTAACAATAGAATAAGGATAATAATAACAGTTATAGCGATAATAATAATAGTAATAAGAATAATAATAACAGTTATAGCGATAATAATAATAGTATTAAGGATAATAATAACAGTTATAGCGATAATAATAATAGTTATAAGGAGAAAGACAAGAGGAATAGGGATAATAATAATAGTAACAAGAATAATAACAACAGTTATAGCGATAATAATAATAATAATAAGGATAATAATAATAGTTATAAGGAGAAAGACAAGAGGAATAGGGATAATAATAATAGTAGCAAGAATAATAATAACAGTTATAGCGATAATAATAATAGTAATAAGAATAATAATAACAGTTATAGCGATAATAATAATAGTAATAAGGATAATAATAACAGTTATAACGATAATAATAATAATCATAAGGATAATATTAATAGTTATAAGGATAAATACAAGCGGAATACGGATAATAGTAATAGTAATAAGAATAATAATAACAGTTATAGCGATAATAATAATAGTAATAAGGATAATAATAATAGTTATAAGGATAAAGACAAGAGGAATACGGATAATAGTAATAGTAATAAGAATAATAATAACAGTTATTAGCGATAATAATAATAGTTATAAGGATAAAGACAAGAGTAATACGGATAGTAACAATAGAATAAGGATAATAATAACAGTTATAGCGATAATAATAATAGTAATAAGAATAATAATAACAGTTATAGCGATAATAATAATAGTATTAAGGATAATAATAACAGTTATAGCGATAATAATAATAGTTATAAGGAGAAAGACAAGAGGAATAGGGATAATAATAATAGTAACAAGAATAATAACAACAGTTATAGCGATAATAATAATAATAATAAGGATAATAATAATAGTTATAAGGAGAAAGACAAGAGGAATAGGGATAATAATAATAGTAGCAAGAATAATAATAACAGTTATAGCGATAATAATAATAGTAATAAGAATAATAATAACAGTTATAGCGATAATAATAATAGTAATAAGGATAATAATAACAGTTATAACGATAATAATAATAATCATAAGGATAATATTAATAGTTATAAGGATAAATACAAGCGGAATACGGATAATAGTAATAGTAATAAGAATAATAATAACAGTTATAGCGATAATAATAATAGTAATAAGGATAATAATAATAGTTATAAGGATAAAGACAAGAGTAATAGGGATAGTAACAGTAAAATAACCATAATAATAACAGTTATAGCGATAATAATAATAGTATTAAGGATAATAATAACAGTTATAGCGATACTGATAATAGTAATAAGGATAATAATAATAGTTATAAGGATAAAGACAAGGGCAATAGGGATAATAATAATAGTAATAAGAATAATAATAACAATTATTAGCGATAATAATAATAGTTATAAGGATAACGACAAGAGTAATAAGGATAGTAACAATAGAATAAGGATAATAATAACAGTTATAGCGATAATAATATAAATAATAAGGATAATAATAACAGTTATAGCGATAATAATATAAATAATAAGGATAATAATAATAGTTATAAGGATAAAGACAAGAGGAATAGGGATAATAGTAATAGTAATAAGAATAATAATAACAGTTATAGCGATAATAATAATAATAAGGATAATAATAACAGTTACAGCGATAATAATAATAGTAATAAGGATAATAATAATAGTTATAAGGATAAAGACAAGAGTAATAGGGATAGTAACAGTAAAATAACCATAATAATAACAGTTATAGCGATAATAATAATAGTATTAAGGATAATAATAACAGTTATAGCGATACTGATAATAGTAATAAGGATAATAATAATAGTTATAAGGATAAAGACAAGGGCAATAGGGATAATAATAATAGTAATAAGAATAATAATAACAATTATTAGCGATAATAATAATAGTTATAAGGATAAAGACAAGAGTAATAAGGATAGTAACAATAGAATAAGGATAATAATAACAGTTATAGCGATAATAATATAAATAATAAGGATAATAATAATAGTTATAAGGATAAAGACAAGAGGAATAGGGATAATAGTAATAGTAATAAGAATAATAATAACAGTTATAGCGATAATAATAATAATAAGGATAATAATAACAGTTACAGCGATAATAATAATAATAATAATAATAAGGATAATAATAATAGTTATAAGGATAAAGACAAGAGTAATACGGATAGTAACAAAAGAATAAGGATAATAATAAAAGTTATAACGATAATAATAATAGTAATAACAATAATAATAACCGTTATAGCGAGAATAATAATAGTAATAAGGATTAATAATAATAGTTATATGGATAAAGACAAGAGTAATACGGATAGTAACAATAGAATAAGGATAATAATAACAGTCATAGCGATAATAATAATAGTAATAAGAATAATAATAACAGTCATAGCGATAATAATAATAGTAATAAGGATAATAATAACAGTTATAACGATAATAATAATAATCATAAGGATAATATTAATAGTTATAAGGAGAAAGAAAAGAGGAATAGGGATAATAATAATAGTAGCAAGAATAATAATAACAGTTGTAGCGATAATAATAATAGTACTAAGGATAAAGGCAAGACTAATACGGACAGTAATAATAGTAACAAGAATAATAATAACAGTTATAGCGATAATAATAATATTATTAAGGATAATAATAACAGTCATAGCGATAATATTAATAGTAATAAGGATAATAATAACAGTTATAGCGATAATAATAATAGTAATAAGGATAATAATAATAGTTATAGCGATAATAATAATAATAATAATAAGGATAATAATAATAGTTATAAGGATAAAGACAAGAGGAATACGGATAATAGTAATAGTAATAAGAATAATAATAACAGTTATTAGCGATAATAATAATAGTTATAAGGATAAAGACAAGAGTAATACGGATAGTAACAATAGAATAAGGATAATAATAACAGTTATAGCGAAAATAATAATAGTAATAAGAATAATAATAACAGTTATAGCGATAATAATAATAGTAATAAGGATAATAATAACAGTTATAGCGATAATAATAATAGTAATAAGGATAATAATAACAGTTATAGCGATACTAATAATAGTAATAAGAATAATAATAACAGTTATAGCGATAATAATAATAGTATTAAGGATAATAATAACAGTTATAGCGATAATAATAATAGTAATAAGAATAATAACAGTTATAGCGATAATAATAATAGTATTAAGGATAATAATAACAGTTATAGCGATAATAATAATAGTTATAAGGAGAAAGACAAGAGGAATAGGGATAATAATAATAGGAACAAGAATAATAACAACAGTTATAGCGATAATAATAATAATAATAAGGATAATAATAATAGTTATAAGGAGAAAGACAAGAGTAATAGGGATAGTAACAATAGAATAACCATAATAATAACAGTTATAGCGATAATAATAATAATAATAAGGATAATAATAATAGTTATAAGGAGAAAGACAAGAGGAATAGGGATAATAATAATAGTAGCAAGAATAATAATAACAGTTATAGCGATAATATTAATAGTTATAAGGATAAATACAAGAGGAATAGGGATAATAGTAATAGTAATAAGAATAATAATAACAGTTATAGCGATAATAATAGTAATAATAAGGATAAAAATAATAGTTATAAGGAGAAAGACAAGAGGAATAGGGATAATAATAATAGTAACAAGAATAATAGTAACAGTTATAGCGATAATAGTAATAATAATAGGGATAATAATAATAATAATAATAAGTATAATAATAATAGTTATAAGGATAAAGACAAGAGTAATACGGATAGTAACAATAGAATAAGGATAATAATAACAGTTTTAGCGACAATAATAATAGTATTAAGGAGAAAGACAAGAGGAATAGGGATAATAATAATAATAGTAACAAGAATAATAACAACAGTTATAGCGATAATAATAATAGTTATAAGGAGAAAGACAAGAGGAATAGGGATAATAATAATAGTAACAAGAATAATAACAACAGTTATAGCGAGAATAATAATAATAATAAGGATAATAATAATAGTTATAAGGATAAAGACAAGAGGAATACGGATCGTAACAATAGAATAAGGATAATAATAACAGTTATAGCGATAATAATAATAGTAGTAAGAATAATAATAACAGTTATAGCGATAATAATAATAGTAATAAGGATAATAATAATAGTTATAGCGATAATAATAATAATAATAATAAGGATAATAATAATAGTTATAAGGATAAAGACAAGAGGAATACGGATAATAGTAATAGTAATAAGAATAATAATAACAGTTATTAGCGATAATAATAATAGTTAGAAGGATAAAGACAAGAGTAATACGGATAGTAACAATAGAATAAGGATAATAATAACAGTTATAGCGATAATAATAATAGTATTAAGGATAATAATAACAGTTATAGCGATAATAATAATAGTTATAAGGAGAAAGACAAGAGGAATAGGGATAATAATAATAGTAACAAGAATAATAAGAACAGTTATAGCGATAATAATAATAATAATAAGGATAATAATAATAGTTATAAGGAGAAAGACAAGAGGAATAGGGATAACAATAATAGTAGCAAGAATAATAATAACAGTTATAGCGATAATAATAATAGTAATAAGAATAATAATAACAGTTATAGCGATAATAATAATAGTAATAAGGATAATAATAACAGTTATAACGATAATAATAATAATCATAAGGATAATATTAATAGTTATAAGGATAAATACAAGAGGAATACGGATAATAGTAATAGTAATAAGAATAATAATAACAGTTATAGCGATAATAATAATAGTAATAAGGATAATAATAATAGTTATAAGGATAAAGACAAGAGTAATAGGGATAGTAACAATAGAATAACCATAATAATAACAGTTATAGCGATAATAATAATAGTATTAAGGATAATAATAACAGTTATAGCGATACTGATAATAGTAATAAGGATAATAATAATAGTTATAAGGATAAAGACAAGGGCAATAGGGATAATAATAATAGTAATAAGAATAATAATAACAATTATTAGCGATAATAATAATAGTTATAAGGATAAACACAAGAGTAATAAGGATAGTAACAATAGAATAAGGATAATAATAACAGTTATAGCGATAATAATATAAATAATAAGGATAATAATATCAGTTATAAGGATAAAGACAAGAGTAATACGGATAGTAACAATAGAATAAAGATAATAATAACAGTTATAGCGATAATAATAATAATAATAAGGATAATAATAATAGTTATAAGGAGAAAGACAAGAGGAATAGGTATAATATAATAGTAGCAAGAATAATAATAACAGTTATAGCGATAATAATAATAGTACTAAGGATAAAGGCACGAGTAATACGGACAGTAATAATAGTAACAAGAATAATAATAACAGTTATAGCGATAACAATAATAGTATTAAGGATAATAATAACAGTTATAGCGATAATAATAATAGTAATAAGGATAATAATAATAGTTATAAGGATAAAGACAAGGGGAATAGGGATAATAATAATAGAAACAAGAATAATAACAACAGTTATAGCGATAATAATAATAGTATTAAGGATAATAATAACAGTTATAGCGATACTGATAATAGTAATAAGGATAATAATAATAGTTATAAGGATAAAGACAAGGGCAATAGGGATAATAAGAATAGTAATAAGAATAATAATAACAGTTATTAGCGATAATAATAATAGTTATAAGGATAAAGACAAGAGTAATACGGATAGTAACAATAGTAATAAGAATAATAATAACAGTTATAGCGATAATAATAATAGTAACAAGAATAATAATAACAGTTATAGCGATAATAATAATAATAATAAGGATAATAATAATAGTTATAAGGAGAAAGACAAGAGGAATAGGGATAATAATAATAGTAGCAAGAATAATAATAACAGTTATAGCGATAATAATAATAGTACTAAGGATAAAGGCAAGAGTAATACGGACAGTAATAATAGTGACAAGAATAATAATAACAGTTATAGCGATAATAATAATAGTATTAAGGATAATAATAACAGTTATAGCGATAATAATAATAGTAATAAGGATAATAATAATAGTTATAGCGATAATAATAATAATAATAATAAGGATAATAATAATAGTTATAAGGATAAAGACAAGAGTAATACGGATAGTAACAATAGAATAAGGATAATAATAACAGTTATAGCGATAATAATAATAGTAATAAGAATAATAATAACAGTTATAGCGATAATAATAATAGTAATAAGGATAATAATAACAGTTATAGCGATAATAATAATAGTAATAAGGATAATAATAACAGTTTATAGCGATAATAATAATAGTAATAAGAATAATAATAACAGTTATAGCGATAATAATAATAGTATTAAGGATAATAATAACAGTTATAGCGATAATAATAATAGTATTAAGGATAAAGACAAGAGTAATACGGATAGTAACAATAGAATAAGGATAATAATAACAGTTATAGCGATAATAATAATAGTAATAAGAATGTAATAACAGTTATAGCGATAATAATAATAGTATTAAGGATAATAATAACAGTTATAGCGATAATAATAATAGTTATAAGGAGAAAGACAAGGGGAATAGGGATAATAGTAATAGTAATATGAATAATAATAACAGTTATAGCGATAATAATAATAGTAACAAGAATAATAATAACTTTTATAGCTATAATAATAGTAATAATAAGGATAAAAATAATAGTTATAAGGAGAAAGACAAGAGGAATAGGGATAATAATAATAGTAACAAGAATAATAGTAACAGTTATAGCGATAATAATAATAATAATAAGGATAATAATAATAAGAATAATAAGGATAATAACAATAGTTATAAGGATAAAGACAAGAGTAATACGGATAGTAACAATAGAATAAGGATAATAATAACAGTTTTAGCGACAATAATAATAGTATTAAGGAGAAAGACAAGAGGAATAGGGATAATAATAATAGTAACAAGAATAATAACAACAGTTATAGCGATAATAATAACAGTAACAAGAATAATAATAACAGTTATAGCGATAATAATAATAATAATAAGGATAATAATAATAGTTATAAGGAGAAAGACAAGAGGAATAGGGATAATAATAATAGTAACAAGATTAATAATAACAGTTATAGCGATAACAATAATAGTCATAAGGATAATGATAACAGACATAAGGATAAAGACAAGAGTAATAGGGATAGTAACAATAGAATAAGCATAATAATAACAGTTATAGCGATAATAATAATAGTATTAAGGATAATAATAACAGTTATAGCGATAATAATAATAGTAATAAGGATAATAATAATAGTTATAAGGATAAAGACAAGGGGAATAGGGATAATAATAATAGAAACAAGAATAATAACAACAGTTATAGCGATAATAATAATAGTATTAAGGATAATAATAACAGTTATAGCGATACTGATAATAGTAATAAGGATAATAATAATAGTTATAAGGATAAAGACAAGGGCAATAGGGATAATAAGAATAGTAATAAGAATAATAATAACAGTTATAGCGATAATAATAGTAATAATAAGGATAAAAATAATAGTTATAAGGAGAAAGACAAGAGGAATAGGGATAATAATAATAGTAACAAGAATAATAGTAACAGTTATAGCGATAATAATAATAGAAGTAAGAATAATAATAACAGTTATAGCGATAATAATAATAGTAATAAGGATAATAATAATAGTTATAGCGATAATAATAATAATAATAATAAGGATAATAATAATAGTTATAAGGATAAAGACAAGAGGAATACGGATAATAGTAATAGTAATAAGAATAATAATAACAGCTATTAGCGATAATAATAATAGTTATAAGGATAAAGACAAGAGTAATACGGATAGTAACAATAGAATAAGGATAATAATAACAGTTATAGCGATAATAATAATAGTATTAAGGATAATAATAACAGTTATAGTGATAATAATAATAGTTATAAGGAGAAAGACAAGAGGAATAGGGATAATAATAATAGTAACAAGAATAATAAGAACAGTTATAGCGATAATAATAATAATAATAAGGATAATAATAATAGTTATAAGGAGAAAGACAAGAGGAATAGGGATAACAATAATAGTAGCAAGAATAATAATAACAGTTATAGCGATAATAATAATAGTAATAAGAATAATAATAACAGTTATAGCGATAATAATAATAGTAATAAGGATAATAATAACAGTTATAACGATAATAATAATAATCATAAGGATAATATTAATAGTTATAAGGATAAATACAAGAGGAATACGGATAATAGTAATAGTAATAAGAATAATAATAACAGTTTATAGCGATAATAATAATAGTAATAAGGATAATAATAATAGTTATAAGGATAAAGACAAGAGTAATAGGGATAGTAACAATAGAATAACCATAATAATAACAGTTATAGCGATAATAATAATAGTATTAAGGATAATAATAACAGTTATAGCGATACTGATAATAGTAATAAGGATAATAATAATAGTTATAAGGATAAAGACAAGGGCAATAGGGATAATAATAATAGTAATAAGAATAATAATAACAATTATTAGCGATAATAATAATAGTTATAAGGATAAAGACAAGAGTAATAAGGATAGTAACAATAGAATAAGGATAATAATAACAGTTATAGCGATAATAATATAAATAATAAGGATAATAATAACAGTTATAAGGATAAAGACAAGAGTAATACGGATAGTAACAATAGAATAAAGATAATAATAACAGTTATAGCGATAATAATAATAATAATAAGGATAATAATAATAGTTATAAGGAGAAAGACAAGAGGAATAGGTATAATATAATAGTAGCAAGAATAATAATAACAGTTATAGCGATAATAATAATAGTACTAAGGATAAAGGCACGAGTAATACGGACAGTAATAATAGTAACAAGAATAATAATAACAGTTATAGCGATAACAATAATAGTATTAAGGATAATAATAACAGTTATAGCGATAATAATAATAGTAATAAGGATAATAATAATAGTTATAAGGATAAAGACAAGGGGAATAGGGATAATAATAATAGAAACAAGAATAATAACAACAGTTATAGCGATAATAATAATAGTATTAAGGATAATAATAACAGTTATAGCGATACTGATAATAGTAATAAGGATAATAATAATAGTTATAAGGATAAAGACAAGGGCAATAGGGATAATAAGAATAGTAATAAGAATAATAATAACAGTTATTAGCGATAATAATAATAGTTATAAGGATAAAGACAAGAGTAATACGGATAGTAACAATAGTAATAAGAATAATAATAACAGTTATAGCGATAATAATAATAGTAACAAGAATAATAATAACAGTTATAGCGATAATAATAATAATAATAAGGATAATAATAATAGTTATAAGGAGAAAGACAAGAGGAATAGGGATAATAATAATAGTAGCAAGAATAATAATAACAGTTATAGCGATAATAATAATAGTACTAAGGATAAAGGCAAGAGTAATACGGACAGTAATAATAGTGACAAGAATAATAATAACAGTTATAGCGATAATAATAATAGTATTAAGGATAATAATAACAGTTATAGCGATAATAATAATAGTAATAAGGATAATAATAATAGTTATAGCGATAATAATAATAATAATAATAAGGATAATAATAATAGTTATAAGGATAAAGACAAGAGTAATACGGATAGTAACAATAGAATAAGGATAATAATAACAGTTATAGCGATAATAATAATAGTAATAAGAATAATAATAACAGTTATAGCGATAATAATAATAGTAATAAGGATAATAATAACAGTTATAGCGATAATAATAATAGTAATAAGGATAATAATAACAGTTATAGCGATAATAATAATAGTAATAAGAATAATAATAACAGTTATAGCGATAATAATAATAGTATTAAGGATAATAATAACAGTTATAGCGATAATAATAATAGTATTAAGGATAAAGACAAGAGTAATACGGATAGTAACAATAGAATAAGGATAATAATAACAGTTATAGCGATAATAATAATAGTAATAAGAATGTAATAACAGTTATAGCGATAATAATAATAGTATTAAGGATAATAATAACAGTTATAGCGATAATAATAATAGTTATAAGGAGAAAGACAAGGGGAATAGGGATAATAGTAATAGTAATATGAATAATAATAACAGTTATAGCGATAATAATAATAGTAACAAGAATAATAATAACTTTTATAGCTATAATAATAGTAATAATAAGGATAAAAATAATAGTTATAAGGAGAAAGACAAGAGGAATAGGGATAATAATAATAGTAACAAGAATAATAGTAACAGTTATAGCGATAATAATAATAATAATAAGGATAATAATAATAAGAATAATAAGGATAATAACAATAGTTATAAGGATAAAGACAAGAGTAATACGGATAGTAACAATAGAATAAGGATAATAATAACAGTTTTAGCGACAATAATAATAGTATTAAGGAGAAAGACAAGAGGAATAGGGATAATAATAATAGTAACAAGAATAATAACAACAGTTATAGCGATAATAATAACAGTAACAAGAATAATAATAACAGTTATAGCGATAATAATAATAATAATAAGGATAATAATAATAGTTATAAGGAGAAAGACAAGAGGAATAGGGATAATAATAATAGTAACAAGATTAATAATAACAGTTATAGCGATAACAATAATAGTCATAAGGATAATGATAACAGACATAAGGATAAAGACAAGAGTAATAGGGATAGTAACAATAGAATAAGCATAATAATAACAGTTATAGCGATAATAATAATAGTAATAAGGATAATAATAATAGTTATAAGGATAAAGACAAGGGGAATAGGGATAATAATAATAGAAACAAGAATAATAACAACAGTTATAGCGATAATAATAATAGTATTAAGGATAATAATAACAGTTATAGCGATACTGATAATAGTAATAAGGATAATAATAATAGTTATAAGGATAAAGACAAGGGCAATAGGGATAATAAGAATAGTAATAAGAATAATAATAACAGTTATTAGCGATAATAATAATAGTTATAAGGATAAAGACAAGAGTAATACGGATAGTAACAATAGTAATAAGAATAATAATAACAGTTATAGCGATAATAATAATAGTAACAAGAATAATAATAACAGTTATAGCGATAATAATAATAATAATAAGGATAATAATAACAGTTATAGCGATAATAATAATAGTTATAAGGGGAAAGACAAGAGTAATAGGGATAATAATAATAGTAACAAGAATAATAATAACAGTTATAGCGATAATAGTAATAGTATTAAGGATAATAATAACAGTTATAGCGATAATAATAATAGTTATAAGGGGAAAGACAAGAGGAATAGGGATAATAATAATAGTAACAAGAATAATAATAACAGTTATAGCGATAATAATAATAGTATTAAGGATAATAATAACAGTTATAGCGATAATAATAATAGTAATAAGGATAAAGACAAGGGTAGTAGGGATAATAATAATAGTAATAAGAATAATAATAACAGTTATAGCGATAATAATATCAGTAGGAATGATAATAAGAGCAGTTATACACATAATAATAATAGTAATAAGGATAATAATAATAGTTATAAGGATAAAGACAAGCGGAATATGGATAATAGTAATAGTAATAAGAATAATAGTAAGAGTTATAGCGATAATAATAATAGTAATAACAATTATAATAACAGTTATAGCTATAATAATAATAGTTATATGGATAAAGACATGTGTAATACGGTTAGTAACAATAGTAATAAGAATAATAGTAACAGTTATACTGATAATAATAATAGTTATAAGGGGAAAGACAAGAGGAATAGGGATAATAATAATAGTAACAAGAATAATAATAACAGTTATAGCGATAATAATAATACTATTAAGGATAATAATAACAGTTATAGCGATAATAATAATAGTAATAAGATTAATAGTAACAGTTATAGCGATAATAATAACAGTAGGAATGATAATAAGAGCAGTTATAGAGATAATAATAATAGTTATAAGGATAAAGACAAGAGTAATAGGGATAGTAACAATAGAATAAGCATAATAATAACCGTTATATCGATAATAATAATAGTAATAAGAATAATAATAACAGTTATAGCGATAATAATAATAGTTATAAGGATAAAGGCAAGAGTAATACGGACAGTAATAATAGTAACAAGAATGATAATAACAGTTATAGGGATAATAATAGTAGTATTAAGCATAATAATAACAGTTATTAGCGATAATAATAATAGTTATAAGGATAAAGACAAGAGTAATACGGATAGTAACAATGGAATAAGGATAATAATAACAGTTATAGCGATAATAATAATAGTAATAGCAATAATAATAACAGTTATAGCGATAATAATAATAGTAATAAGGATAATAATAACAGTTATAGCGATAATAATAATAGTAACAAGAATAATAGTAACAGTTATAGCGATAATAATAATAATAATAAGGATAATAATAATAGTTATAAGGAGAAAGACAAGAGGAATAGGGATAGTAACAATAGTAATAAGTATAATAGTAACAGTTATAGCGATAATAATAACAGTAGGAATGATAATAAGAGCAGTTATAGCGATAATAATAATAGTAATAAGGATTAATAATAATAGTTATAAGGGGAAAGACAAGAGGAATAGGGATAATAAAAATAGTAACAAGAATAATAACAACAGTTATAGCGATAATAATAATAATAATAAGGATAATAATAATAGTTATATGGAGAAAGACAAGAGGAATAGGGATAATAATAATAGTATTAAGGATAATAATAACAGTTATAGCGATAATAATAATAGTAATAAGATTAATAGTAACAGTTATAGCGATAATAATAATAGTTATAAGGATAAAGACAAGAGTAATAGGGATAGTAACAATAGAATTAGCATAATAATAACAGTTATAGCGATAATAATAATAGTTATAAGGATAAAGGCAAGAGTAATACGGACAGTAATAATAGTAACAAGAATAATAATAACAGTTATAGGGATAATAATAATAGTATTAAGCATAATAATAACAGTTATTAGCGATAATAATAATAGTTATAAGGATAAAGACAAGAGTAATACGGATAGTAACAATAGAATAAGGTTAATAATAACAGTTATAGCGATAATAATAATAGTAATAACAATAATAATAACAGTTATAGCGATAATAATAATAGTAACAAGGATTAATAATCATACTTATATGGATAAAGACAAGAGTAATACGGATAGTAACAGTAGTAATAAGAATAATAATAACAGTTATACTGATAATAATAATAGTATTAAGGATAATAATAACAGTTATAGCGATAATAATAATAGTAATAAGGATAATAATAGTAGTTATAAGGATAATGACAAGAGTAATAGGGAGAGTAACAATAGAATAACCATAATAATAACTGTTATAGCGATAATAATAATAATAATAAGGATAATAATAATAGTTATAAGGAGAAAGACAAGAGGAATAGGGATAATAATAATAGGAACAAGAATAATAACAACAGTTATAGCGATAATAATAATAATAATAAGGATAATAATAATAGTTATAAGGAGAAAGACAAGAGGAATAGGTATAATATAATAGTAACAAGAATAATAATAACAGTTATAGCGATAATAATAATAGTAATAAGGATAATAATAGTAGTTATAAGGATAATGACAAGAGTAATAGGGATAGTAACAATAGAATAACCATAATAATAACAGTTATAGCGATAATAATAATAATAATAAGGATAATAATAATAGTTATAAGGAGAAAGACAAGAGGAATAGGGATAATAATAATAATAACAAGATTAATAATAACAGTTAGAGCGATAACAATAATAGTCATAAGGATAATGATAACAGATATAAGGATAAAGACAAGAGTAATTGGGATAGTAACAATAGAATAAGCATAATAATAACAGTTATAGCGATAATAATAATAGTAATAAGGATAATAATAACAGTCATAGCGATAATAATATAAATAATAAGGATAATAATAACAGTTATAAGGATAAAGACAAGAGTAATACGGATAGTAACAATAGTAATAAGAATAATAATAACAGTTATAGCGATAATAATAATAATAATAAGGATAATAATTATAGTTATAAGGATAAAGACATGAGGAATAGGGATAATAGTAATAGTAATAAGAATAATACTAACAGTTATAGCGATAATAATAATAATAATAAGGATAATAATAACAGTTATAGCGATAATAATAATAGTTATAAGGAGAAAGACAAGAGGAATAGGGATAATAATAATAGTAACAAGAATAATAACAACAGTTATAGCGATAATAATATAAATAATAAGGATAATAATAATAGTTATAAGGATAAAGACAAGAGTAATACGGATAGTAACAAAAGAATAAGGATAATAATAACAGTTATAACGATAATAATAATAGTAATAACAATAATAATAACAGTTATAGCGAGAATAATAATAGTAATAAGGATTAATAATAATAGTTATATGGATAAAGACAAGAGTAATACGGATAGTAACAATAGAATAAGGATAATAATAACAGTCATAGCGATAATAATAATAGTTATAAGAATAATAATAACAGTCATAGCGATAATAATAATAGTAATAAGGATAATAATAACAGTTATAACGATAATAATAATAATCATGAGGATAATATTAATAGTTATAAGGAGAAAGAAAAGAAGAATAGGGATAATAATAATAGTAGCAAGAATAATAATAACAGTTATAGCGATAATAATAATAGTACTAAGGATAAAGGCAAGACTAATACGGACAGTAATAATAGTAACAAGAATAATAATAACAGTTATAGCGATAATAATAATATTATTAAGGATAATAATAACAGTCATAGCGATAATATTAATAGTAATAAGGATAATAATAATAGTTATAAGGATAAAGACAAGGGGAATAGGGATAATAATAATAGTAATAAGAATAATAATAACAGTTATAGCGATAATAATAATAGTATTAAGGATAATAATAACAGTTATAGCGATAATAATAATAGTAATAAGGATAAAGACAAGGGTAGTGGGGATAATAATAATAGTAATAAGAATAATAGTAACAGTTATAGCGATAATAATAATAGTAATAACAATAATAATAACAGTTACAGCTATAATAATAATAGTTATATGGATAAAGACAAGAGTAATACGGATAGTAACAATAGTAATAAGAATAATAATAACAGTTATACTGATAATAATAATAGTATTAAGGATAATAATAACAGTTATAGCGATAATAATAATAGTTATAAGGGGAATGACAAGAGGAATAGGGATAATAATAAAAGTAACAAGAATAATAATAACAGTTATAGCGATAATAATAATAGTAATAAGGATAATAATAACAGTTATAGCGATAATAATAATAGTAATAAGGATAATAATAGTAGTTATAAGGATAATGACAAGAGTAATAGGGATAGTAACAATAGAATAACCATAATAATAACAGTTATAGCGATAATAATAATAATAATAAGGATAATAATAATAGTTATAAGGAGAAAGACAAGAGGAATAGGTATAATATAATAGTAACAAGAATAATAATAACAGTTATAGCGATAATAATAATAGTATTAAGCATAATAATAACAGTTATTAGCGATAATAATAATAGTTATAAGGATAAAGACAAGAGTAATACGGATAGTAACAATAGAATAAGGTTAATAATAACAGTTATAGCGATAATAATAATAGTAATAACAATAATAATTACAGTTATAGCGATAATAATAATAGTAACAAGGATTAATAATCATACTTATATGGATAAAGACAAGAGTAATACGGATAGTAACAATAGTAATAAGAATAATAATAACAGTTATACTGATAATAATAATAGTATTAAGGATAATAATAACAGTTATAGCGATAATAATAATAGTAATAAGGATAATAATAGTAGTTATAAGGATAATGACAAGAGTAATAGGGATAGTAACAATAGAATAACCATAATAATAACAGTTATAGCGATAATAATAATAATAATAAGGATAATAATAATAGTTATAAGGAGAAAGACAAGAGGAATAGGGATAATAATAATAGGAACAAGAATAATAACAACAGTTATAGCGATAATAATGATATTAATAAGGATAATAATAATAGTTATAAGGAGAAAGACAAGAGGAATAGGTATAATATAATAGTAACAAGAATAATAATAACAGTTATAGCGATAATAATAATAGTAATAAGGATAATAATAGTAGTTATAAGGATAATGACAAGAGTAATAGGGATAGTAACAATAGAATAACCATAATAATAACAGTTATAGCGATAATAATAATAATAATAAGGATAATAATAATAGTTATAAGGAGAAAGACAAGAGGAATAGGTATAATATAATAGTAACAAGAATAATAATAACAGTTATAGCGATAATAATAATAGTAATAAGGATAATAATAGTAGTTATAAGGATAAAGACAAGAGTAATAGGGATAGTAACAATAGAATAACCATAATAATAACAGTTATAGCGATAATAATAATAGTAATAAGGATAATGATAAGAGTTATAAGGAGAAAGACAAGGGGAATAGGGATAATAGTAATAGTAATATGAATAATAATAACAGTTATAGCGATAATAATAATAGTAACAAGAATAATAATAACTTTTATAGCTATAATAATAATAA